>JABUQX010086029.1:17500-30000 GCA_015478945.1 Trachelipus rathkii | reverse complement strand
ATATATATATATATTTTATATATAATAGATATAGGTATATTAATTTTTATTATATACTATATATATATATATAATATAATATAATATATACACTATATTATATTATATATATATATTAATTACTTACTAATATATATATATGTAGACAGCGGTAGACAATGAACACACACTGCTATACGCAGATGATTGCAGCACTTGATAGCAGGATGAGGGAGCGGAATCCTGCCAGGAAGATGAGTTGACACAGATGGATGCTACCAAAGGGAGAAATCGAATGAAGATGAACCACGGAGAAGACGGATGGTAATTGAGAATAGCTAGAGAAAGAACAGAAGCTGAACATCAAATATAGAAGGAAGAGGACCATACAGCAGGCTGGAATAAATTCAAATACTTGCGAGTGAATGATGGAAGGCGAAGGAGGTCAGGGAGGGAAGAGAATAGGCGAGAGGATAAAGAGAGTTCGCTTCAGGAACGTAGGTGAGTCATTATACCCAGTACTGAACAAGAACAGCTATACCAAAGAGTGAAAATGCGTCGATATATAAAAACAACTACTGAGACCATTACTAGTGTACGGATTCGGAATGCTGGGCACTGAACACAACACCCAAATTGAGAAGAGTTGGAGGCGGCCCTAGAGGAATGAGGGGTGCTGAGATTGATTGAGGGAGTTACCCTGAGAGATAAGCGGAGAAGTGAGGAAATACGGAGGAGAGCTAAGAATTGGTCAATAAACTAAAACAGTGTACAACAGAATCAAACTGAGATGGTTATGGACACCTCAAAGGAGAATGGAAGAGGGAAACTGAACCAAGAAAGGAGCTGGGAATGGGACGCCAGTGGGCTCGTAGACCTGCGGGCAGACCGAAGAAAAGATGGAAGGATGCGGTGGAAGATGCGATGAACGTCAGAGGAGTGTCTATGGTGGATGTGGAAGAGAGAAGAAGTACGAAGATAGGAAAACCACTGGAGGAGGTTCTGCAGAGGCGACACCTGACAGGTCAATACAGATCTAACTAGAGGGGGATGCGTGGAATAAGGTGAAATATATATATATATATAATATATATATCTATATATATACTATATATATTCAATATATAATATATTTGTCGCTTCATTCTCTTTGGGTATGTACCAATATATATGTAATATTTTATTAAATATATTATTTTATAATATATATATTTTTTATTGATATTTATTTTAATTATTATATTATTTTATTCATTAATTATTATTATTATTCAGTATTTTCCTATTATATTTATGTAAGTATGTAAAATATTATATTTTAATTTCTTTTCATTAGATTTATTATTATTGATATTAATTTATTTATATTAATATTATATATTATTATTTAATATATAATTATTATTATTATTATATAATTATTAATTATATATTTAGAATTATTATTATTATTATTATATTATAACATTTGTCGTTATAGTTTTATATTAATACTGAGATCAATATATATTTTCAATTTAGATTATATATTATTATTATTATGTGTATTATTATTATTGAATTATTATTGTTTTTGTGTTTTTGTTTTGTTTGTTGGTATTATTATTTGTTATTGTTGTTGGTTTGTATGTTATTGTATGTTGTTGTTTGTTGTTGTGTATGAGTTATAGTATTTTATTATAATAATAATAATATTAATCTTTATGATAATAATGTCTATAATTGTCAACTCTCTTATCTCCAATACTCTAAGTATAATTATATGATTGATTATCTGATAAGTACAAAGTTTCTCTCTCAGAAGTACGACATCTTTCCAGCGAAGATTGTTATAGAATGAATTAGGGATCTTAATAGATAATTTAATCTTGATTCTGCTTCATTCAAGATAACGTTGATTCTTATATGTCTATTTGGCAGTCTCAACTTTTAAGTGTTATTCGAATATATGGTGACGGTGAATGTTTTAAGCTTAAGCATTACATATTTGAGCTCATTTGATGCCTCTTTACTCTCGATGTTACTTTCAGCAGTATTTCTTCATTTGTATTCATTTAATTTTCAAATATACGCTGGCCCAAGATTATTATATCTCAACTCTCTCATAATATTATGATGTAGTAGTCGGGTTTCAATTTAGATAATTGTTGAGGTTTCTCTGATTCATGTGTATTTATTTCACTTTTCTGGTTGTCACGTTCTTGTCGTTAGTTATATGTTAGGAAATTTCTAATCCCCTGCACTCTTGAAAAATGTAATTATAGCTAATTTTATTTTATTTTTATGTTATTTTTTTTTTATCTATTGTATCTTTATTAGTAGGAATTTTAGCATTTCAAGTTTTTTAATAACTGTATTTTTTATTTTTTTTAGATGGAACACAATTTCAGATGTAAATCCCAGATAAAAGGCAAGTTTCTTCTTTTAGTCGACTCTATTCATTGAGTGTCAGCTTAGTGGTGTCGATCTGTAAAGAAATATCTTGAACTCCATTTGAATTAGTTGATATAATTTTTATAATTATTTTAATGATATATATTTTTTAATTATATTTAATTATTTTTTATAATTTTAGTAATTTTTTATTTATAATATATTATATATATATATTTATTTAGTTATTTTTTAATTATTTATATTATTATTTTATTATTTATATATTAGTATTCTTTCAGCTTTCATATTATGAGTATTTTATTACTTAAATTTTTTGTATTTTTTTTTCAGTTTTTATATTATTAGTATTGCTTTTTTATTATAGTCATTTTTATATATTATACTTTCTTTTATATTATACTTTATTTAATTATGAGATTATTATAGTTTATATTATTAGTATTTTTATAATTTAGTAGCATATTTTTATTATGATAGTATTTTTATTATAGTCATATATCTCTCATCTTTTACAATATTTAAGTATGAAGTATTGTTTATAAGTGTCAGGTGAGTGAGATCTCCCTCTAGAAATTAGTGATAGTTATTGTTTATATATATAATATTAGTAGTATTTTATATTTTAAATTGTAAGTTTATTAATGTAATGCAGACAACCTGAATATAATATTTTTTAATTAGTTAAGTATTTTTTAATAGTAGATTTTTAATTAGGTTTAGTATTTTTATTAGTAGTATTTAATTTATTATAGATTTAGTTAATTTTATTACGTAATATATATATTTAAGTATTTATATATAAGTATATTATTTATATAATGTATTTTTAATTAGTTATATTATTAGTATATGATTATTTAGTATTATTAGTATTACATTATTTTTTTTTTATTATATATTAGTTATTATTTTTTTAATATTTATAAGGTCTCTTTATATATTACATTTATTCTAGTATTATTAGTAAGTTTTTATTAGTATTATTAGTATTTTTATTAGTATTATTATTTATTATTAGACAGCTATGATGTGTGTGAGAGTTTCTATTATATTGTGATGTGTGGGTGAGTGGAGGTACATTCATAGGTTGGATTTGTAGAGAAAAGCTGAAGGATTGTAGTTCTGATGACCTGGCTGTTTAATGAATGTTTGTCTACTGTTATTAATTAAATTATATCCTATATAGTATCTTAATAGAAGTTTTAGAAAATCATATTGAAAATATAAAATTATTTTCAATAATTGTAGTTTTACTTTTAAAAAATGTGAATTTATTTTTCTTTTCTTTTTTTTTTTAATTTGCGATTTCGCTATGCGCATTTTCGAGAGAACATAATACACAGTCGAAAATTCTGCATGCCATGATTCATTTGTTGTTTAATTTTTTTTATTATAAATTATAATATATAATTATAATTTATAATCTTATAAATTATAGTATAAATTATAATTATAGTTATAGTTATAGTTATTAGTTATAGTTTATACTTTAATATTATTCATTATTATAATTATTTTTATAATATTATAATTATCTTTTATAATTATTATCCTTATGTTATAAATATTTAATAATTATAATAATTATTTAATCATTTATGATTAATAATTATTCATTAATTTATATTATTATTATTATTATTATTTATTATTTATTATTACTATTACTTTATTATTATTATTATTATTATTATTATTATTATTATTATTATTATTTATTATTTATTATTTATTATTTATTATTTATTATTTATTATTTATTTATTTATTATTAATTTTTAATAATTAATATTTATTATTATTATTCTTATTATTTATTAATTTATTATTTTATTATTTGATTTGAGATGTGATTATTATTATATTATGTCATTATTATTAGTTATTATTATTATTATTTATTGTTGATTATACTATTTTTAGTTATTATATTTATTAAAATGTTTAATAAATCGAAAATATTTTAATTATTATAAATTCTTATTTTTTATTATTATTAATTTTATTATTTTATATATTTATTTTCAGTATTTTAATTATTGTTTAGAGATTTTTCATTTTTAAGTTTATTTTAATAATAAAAATAAAAACTATAATAAAATATTATTAATTATTTAAAAATTATTAGTCAATATTGAAATAGTTATTTTAATTAATTATTTTAATAATTAGAATACTAATTATTATCGCGAATAATTATTAATAAATATACTACATATATATTGTAGTATATTTTATTTATTATTATTATTATTTATTATATTTATATTATTATTTATTTATATTATTTATTATTATATTATTTATATTATTATTATTATTATTATTATTATTATTATTATTATTATTATTATTATTATTATTATTATTATTATTATTATTAATTTTATAATTATTATTATTAATTATTATAAAAGTTATTGTTCAATATTGAAATAGTAGTAGCTTTGTCCGCAGAATGTTTCAAGATATTGAACTGCATTCATGTGTTAAGGGACATTGTGTTCTTAAACCAATTGTTTTTTATACTAGAGTTTATTTCTCTTCTATATAACGCCATATCATGTTTGTCCTAGACGGGAGTAGGTTAGTTTGACTAGGTTAATCTATGTCAAATTAGATTAGATTTGGTTAGATTGGCGAGAAACATCCGTTCTTTAATCTTCAAGTTTAAGCTGAGGTTAGTTTCTTTTCCATATAATTTTATGATATATTAATAATAGGCTGAATTAGGCTAAAGTAGACTACTATGTTAGACTAGGTTATGTTAGCGTGAGATTTCGCACTCTTCTACATAATTTTATAATATCTTAACCCTAGGCTGTTATTTTTTATGGTAGACTAAGCTTGCATAAACGTTGATTTTTAAGCTGAGGTTTCTTTTTTCTGTAAGTAATATTATATATCATTATGCTATTGAAATTTTTGTCCAGGTTAATTTAGATTATACTAGGCAACTTTAAGGTAGATTGCTTAATCTTAACTTTAGCTCTTCTAAATTCTTCCTTTTTATTTCTGAGGCTATGGACATTTGGGTAGAAGCATTTGAAATTCAACATTCCCTTATTTGTATTGCGATCATCTTTTTCTAAGCCTCCAACAACTTTATTTATATTTATCTCATATATATATAATATAGGTTTTAATTATTATTTATAGTAATATTATTATATATATATCACACCCTATCCCTCAAATCAGGAAACGCCACTGATATAATGATTAGTTGATTACTTACATATTTTATTTATAATTATTTATATATATATTATATAATCTATTTATATATATAATATAATATATATTTTAATTTTATTATTATATATATAATTATATTATATATAATATTATATATATATTATTATTACTATTATATTAATATTATTAATATATAATATATATTATAATTTATTTTATAATGTATATTATTATATTTATATTTATATATATATATATATTTATTTATAATTATATTATTATTTACATATATTTACTTATATATTATTTATTATTATAAGTTTAATATATATATATATAAATATATTTATTATATGTAGTGTATTAATTATTTTATTAATTTATTATATATTATTATATGATATATTATTATTTATTATTTGTATTATAATTATTTATATTTGATTTTATTTATATTGATTTATTATGTATATATATTTATTATTAATTATTATTATTTATGAAATGAATTTAGTAATGTATTTATTTTAATCTATTTTGCATGGTATATAATAAATATGTTATAGCCATATTTTATTATGCTCATATAATAGACATTAAAGTTATATGTCATCACTTGTTTTTTTTAGATCCTTTTTAAAGTTAATTATAAATAATGTAAGGAGTGCTTATTATATTACAATTTATTGAGCATAATTCTTTTTAATCCTCTTGGTATATTGATTACTATTATCAACTATAAATGGAACGTGTATGACTATCTTCGGATCCGTGGACTAGTACTCGATAATTACAATCTCCTCTATCCTTATTAGAGGTTCTCCGAAGATTTCATTTTTAAGTTCTATTTGGCTGTTTACGCATTTTTGAATAATGTGGTTTTATAAAGAAATATGGCTCGCATTCTGAATTTTCCGTAAATTGTTATAATTTGGGATACTTTTATGTCATTTAATTCACTCTTTATCATCTGACTCCTCAACATTTATTGAGGTATTTTATTCTGATTATGCTTATCTCTGTATACTTAGATGTGATTGCTGCATATTAAAGAAATATTTGAAAATGTAATTTTTTGATTTTTAAATCAATGTAAATTGAAGACCATAGTAACCATGCGAGTCGCGCTCATGATGGCACCGCCTAATATTTAAATTTTTTTATGGGAAGATGTGGCAAAATGATGATCCCGTTATTCAGTCTTATATTTAATTTATAATAGTAATTTCCCCCATTTTATTTTTGTATATAGTTTTATTCTAAATCAAAGAATCATATATTAAAATATGTATTATATTTAATATATATATTACATTATTTAATAGTTATTTATATCTTATTTAATATCTATTGTTTTTAATTTAATTGTTTTATATTAATTAATATTATTTCCATACTCAAGCTAAATTTGTATATATTATTAATTAGGTACTTCGTTCTGTAGGTTAATATAATACATAGATAGTTCCTAAATAGTCAATGTTATAGGGACTCGCTTTTTTTTATAAGTCTGTGGGAATTTGATATCCATTTAGTCTTTTTAATTAAGTTAACATAGATTAATCTTTTTGAATGACAATATTAATTATTGATATATTCTTTTTATTATTCATGCTTGTTTAAATTCCGCTGATGGATCGTGATAGCGCTCTAGAGACTTTCATGGCAAAATTTGCTGTTTAAAGAGGATTTTTTTCCTCAATTGAGATTGGTTAAGCTGTTTTGATATAAGTATAATTTACGGATAAGATGCGACACAGATTGTTGAAATTATATAAACAGCTCATGATAATTTAGTATTTGAACTAATATCCTCTGTCTACTCTTTACTAATACAAATTTTATCTCGAAATGACTGGAACATTTTAGTTGAATGTGGGTTTCTGTATTACAGTTTAAGGCCCTGAGCTCTGGAATATATTTATTTATTATATAATTACTTATTATAATGGTTATTTATTTAGTCCTCTCAGATGGACTAATTATGATCGAGAATTCAATCCCAATGCAGCTCGGATGTGAGTCCTTTGTGAAAATTGTTTTGAGCGTTTTTGCGTGCATGTTCCTCCATGAATTCATTCTCAAGGGCAGATAGTCCTATTGTTTTGCGTGCCTCTCTTGGCCCTGAATTTGTCCATCAATGTCACTATTGTGGTACAAAATTAAGGGCACATCTTTAAGTTTCTAACCCCAGAAGAGTAGATCCTATTATGAGTGAAATTATAACTTTGCAAATTACCTGGAACATCTCAAGCAAGTTGATTTTATTCCGTCAACGTATAGATTATCACTGATTTGACAATTGTATAAATAGTGCATTGCTTTGAGATATGTCTCTCATTGATTACTAGCTATAGTTAGGATATTAAATTTCTATTTGAGGTGGTAAGTAGTAATGAATATGACTCAATTAATAAAATTTTTATATTGACTTCTTATTTGGAACAACATATAATGTACTGATAGCTAGTTGAATTAATTTTGTCTCATTCTAAGTTTATTATTATAATCTTTTATATATTTATATTATATGATTTTTAATTATTTAAGACAGCACTGCTAATCAAATGTATGATGTACCCTTTAATATGTTGGTTATTTTTTTAATATATATATATCTATGAGTGCTAATCTTACTAAATTAAATATTTAGTTTCAATATAAAATGTCTGGAAGGCAATATTATTGTTGTGTTTGATATTTATTGATCTCACTTAAAATTTCGATCATTAATTATATATGTATATAATATATTAAGTAATATATAGTTGTAGAGATTTTTTGACCCGTTGTAGATATTTCTCCTAATCATGCTCTACTGAGACTTGTTGCCAAAGAACAATATTCTATTTTCTTTTGTTGGGTATTATAATTCATTTCCCGTTTTTTGAATAGGTGAAAGTCATTTGTGAGAGATCTCTGATTAAGTTAGGTATTATCTATTTGTGTATGGGGTTTTTCCTATGTGGTCATGTGGGACCATTTACAATTGTGGAGATTTGATTATTTTTAAATGTTTTGGTTTGAGCTTCTCACTTATAATATATTTTGAAACTAATAGGCCCATCGTGAACTTTTTTTCTAGTGAAATCTAACACTATATATGTGTGTTGAAATGCCTTATTGCAATCTCACTCCATCCATATTCTTTCCAGGCGCCTATGGGTTAGAGTGAGAATTTGAATGTTCACTCTTTTGATATTTTCTCTTTTTGTTATCTTTTTTTTGTTACAGGAATTGATACGACAAAACTTCTCTATTATAGTTCCTTGGGCGAATGGGAGTAGAGCCAGTTATGAGATTCTCTAATAAAGTGATGGATAAGGATGAACGCAGATGATACGGTGAAATTTTAACTTTTATAACTAACCCTTCTCAGAAGTTCCCTGAGAAGTGCCATAAATACTTTTTTGTGCTCTAGCTTGTGACATAACAGAGATCAATTATACTTCCAAAGGTAATGAGTGGTGATTAGGTTAAATAGATTAACTCTCACATCTACCTGGTGATATCGAAGAGGTTATATACCACATCGAATCTACAGTACGATCACTATTCTTTTGCTTTGTTTGTTTATACCCTTAAGGCTACCCGATATAAATGGAAAAATGACTTGGCTATTACATAATAAAAATCAATTGCTCTATAAATTGTATTACATGATAATATACTTCATTGTTATCGATTTAACGTTCAGTCATTCACTATGGTCCACTTTGTGTTATCCAATTATGATAATGACAATGATCACATTGCCATTTGAAATGCATATGTGATAGATAGTAAGTGTGGATATATTTTATGGTAGCGTGCAGCATTTGGAAGCTATGTGAGCCAATGAGTGTGTCTGTATCATTAGCGCGAGTGTGACGTGTGTATGTGGAATAACTTTTATTGACGAAGTGCTTTATAAGATGTTTGGGGATTACTATCTTTATATAGTCTAATAAATTTAGTACTGATTATATTAGCTCTTAATTCTGCTCGGAGAATATATATCGCTATTAAAAAAATCTCATTATAGTCACGAGCTCATTAGTTATCTCGTATGGTGATAATGATATTTTAGATCACAGTGAGTAGGCTCGAAGGTGTAGGTGTGGGCCCTATTGGTTTATTCTCAGACTCCCCGTATAGTAGGTGAATATAAATATTAAATCCTATTTAATAGTATTAGTGCTCAGAAAGCGTTTCTCAATATATGTTGATTGCATGAGCATAAAATTAAGTGGATTTGAGTGATATATTTATGTAGAAGCAATATGCATAATTTAACGGTCTTGAGCACTCTAGACATGTAATATAGATGACGTTCATCGTATATACTGCTTTTTACCACTATCGTGAATCTGATGAGGAGGGTAAGTATAAAATATATTTATGGATGCTGGAATTCTTAGGTTTGTGCATTTTCGCTTGGTATTTATTTATGTTCTCTAAATATGGACTTACTCTCCCTAAATTCCTCGCAAGGAAATATAAATTAAAGAGATTCGTTCACTTTTATATATATAGTCGAGTCTAGAGTGTGTGTGAATCTCATATACCTCCCTCTGTGGTATGTTTTAGTTCATTCCTCGAGTTCTTGCTTTTGAACATAATCTTTACTCAATGACATTTGAATTATGTAATATATTACTATGGTTGTTTGTGTAACATGCTTATTAGTTGAGAAAACTTCTAGTAAATTCACACGCCTAGAAACGGAAATGGCAATCTTGTGACTAGCTGTTACTTGGAGACATCTGCATATTCAAGTCCAAGAGACGGCAGTAGCCTTTTTTCTCGCACCACCATTCTGATACTCCTAACGGTGAGAAAAATTTCATGTTCTCTTGAGAAGATAGTGCATACTAGCTATTGTATGGAAGCTATCATACCGCTACCAGCTAGGAGATCATTAATCCTGTTAAGTTACTGCCTCCTTTAAATTATACACCTAGATACAGACTCGATGTCGATATCGTACAATGTGTAAGTCAGAACCAACTAAGGAACCAATCTCTCAGAATGAAAAAATTATGCGATGGAACGATAATGATAATCGCAGTCATACTCAAAATACTTTAGACTCTTTAACATCGTCCTGGAGCGGGGGCAGTTAATTATTGCTGGACTCGAAAATAGCATGAGTACGAGCCTTTTCCCTGTTCTCTTGCATATGCTCTTTTCTTGTAATCTGATTTTAACTCGAACTTACAAAACAGGGGTTATTATGTTTACCCTGGTGTATTGTAAGTGAATGTCAACATAATTTTATACCTGTAAGTGAGTTCGCAAATCTTACCTCTACTTCCTTGATGAAATATTAAAATGTAGTTGTAAATCGATCAAATGTTGTGGTAATTCTGACTTCAGATAGTAGATATTTGCGAGTTTCTTCAGACCTCTAAATATGGTCTACATACCTACTCTTATCTAGGCTATATGGAGATCCTTTTGGATCATGTGATAAGGATATAGATATCGCTATTACATAGGACCATTAATCTTGCTCCTCTCTACAACTAAAAAGATTTTCTTCATATTTGCGAGAGGACTCGATACCTCTCTGTCGTTTCTCAATTCTCCTTATAGGCAAAGTTTCTCTTGGTTCGATGAAACACTTCTGTGACCAATACTCTCAGTAATTTTCTTTGTTAATACTCAAAGATTTACATCATCTAACTGGCATGCCTGTTTACAGTGTCACTCAGACCGTATGTCCTTAAGTCTTACTGTTGTACATTGTGCATTTGCCTGTGTGATAGCAGTTTTCGTTATATTCCTCATGAGGGGTATAGCATATTTCCCAGCGTAAGGAGGTATAAACTCCCCTTCTCCAATCTAACATGTGAAAGATGGCTTTCAAATGTGCAAAAGCCTCCGGTCGAGTTGGTTGTAATGAAATTGACTGTATCTGCGGCTGTTAGATTTAAGCCAGTGCCGCCTGCCTTGAGGGAAATCAAAACAAAGGACGATTTTACCGCTTGTGAAAATCGCGATATCCTCCTTTGATGTACTGGCCACGAAATTGTCCCCTCAGTTGGTTTCTTATTAAAATTCCCTCGGTCGTAGGTACGAACAAAGAGAATCAGATATCTAGTTTTGGCGTGATTCGCCGCAAAAGCTTGGTATATTTACGTACGAAAATTATATTTAGAAAACAGAAGGAATTTATCCATTAGTTGAACAGGTGAAACTATTGGAGGTTACTCCTACATATGCTCATGTACGATTCGACAATGGAGGGACGAATAAGTCAGTTTCCATATAAGGGACCTCTCCCCATTGTCAAAGCGTTATTTATATTCTCCGATGACAGGCAATTGACCCTGAGACCACTCATCACCCGCCTTGTTGCCCTACGCATGATTACCCTCTCTGCCCCCGGATCTTCGATCTAAAGTGTGAAACAGTTGGGAACACTGATCGGGTTGAAGTTAAGGATGATGCAGAAGGAAGATGGAAACGAGATGGCGCCATTCAAATGATATCCCCTTGAAGATGGCACAAGATATCTTTAACCACCTGATGAGAGAGCCCCAGTCTGGAGAAGTATTACGAGCTACTCGTGTGCGAAAGAACCAGTGGATCGGATAAATGATGTGTAAAGAGTATATAGAATATTTCGCATTATAAACATATTTATGTTTCTGTTCTCTTGTGAGTACTTTATCACCAGTGTTTGTTAGTTACAGAAGAATTTAGTATTAATAGAATGTGATTTGTTAAAAAAGATTATAGTTGCAAGGTATTTTGTGCATAAACTCCCGACATGTAAGATGATTGTATGTCGAAATATTTCGATAAAGCTTTTTACACTTGACTATACAATCCTTGAAGAGCAGGATGATTGTCACTTATTATTATTATTATTCTCAATAGGAATTATTTATTCATTATGTCACATATAACTTAAGAGCACCCACCTCTATATGATTGAT
>JABUQX010086029.1:0-12500 GCA_015478945.1 Trachelipus rathkii | reverse complement strand
CCTCAACCATACATATGTACTTTCATCACTAGGGGGCTTAATCTCAAATACTCTTAGTGTATTACGCATAAGCCTATAACCTTACTGAGATATCTTCGAGAAACGTTGTGATGGACTCTTGTTATGCAATAATCTCAAATGCCAACCAGGAATATTCGAGAGGGTGCAGTCAGTTCATATGACTAGTGTAAGGTAAATAACCGCTTGTTATATAGCCTTCCGGGTGAAATAGAGGCCCTACTCTTTTGAACATTTTCTTAGTAATATCACTTCTCTTACTTAATATTTGTATTTATAGTCGGTACTGGTATATAATAAGTTATATATAGATATAGGGATAAAAGTGATATATAGGTAGTAATATATAAGGTAGTATAAGAATATATGGTACCATAAATACATGTATATATATTATTAATTTATATTATTATCTATTAATTATTATATTATTATTATATTTAATTAATTATTATTAATTATTATTTATTTAATATTATTAATATTATTTATTATTATTATTATTATTTAATTATTATATTAAATGTATATTAATGTGAATAATATTTACACTGGAATATTGTGTTTCATTAGTCCTGTAGCTTCACAGCTTTAATAACTTTGCCAGTCTTTAGTGTATTCACCTTACCAACCTCTTTTATGCACCTCAATTTCTTGGCAACCAGATTGGTTAATTCTTTATACAGTGGACATATTCGAACCACATATAAGGCAGCGTCACCAGGTAGGTAAACCATTGGCTATACTCAAATACATATCTTCTATCCTAGGAGAGTTTATTCACTCACTAAACGTAATGATCCATTCGTGTGAAAAGTTGATGGCGTTATGAATGGCCTAAATCAGCGTTACTATTGCGGAATCTCCGATCTTTATATCAATAACCCCGTCTGTATCTCCTTAATATTACCTAATGAGTTTAATAAATAGGATGTAATAAAATGCTTAAGTGAAAATATTAAATTATTTAGTCACATATATTTCGTGTAGGGGTGAATTATCTCCTCACTTCTCAAGTTTGTTCAGCTTTATATATGAAAATCACACCTGTTAATATTATATATATATAAGATAATTTTAATGAAATATATATGTAATAAGTAGTTCATTAGTACAAGGATAATAAGGTATTATACAAAAATAAATTATCTAAAATATTATATAATATAATATTTATATTTATTATAATAAATAATATATATAACTAATATTATAAAATATAAATATGATATATATATAATATATATTAAGAAGTATATATATAATGTAATATATAAAATATATAGTTTAAATATTAATATATGAATTAATAATATAAATATAAAATATATAATAAATTAATATATAAATAAATATTATATAAATTATATAATGTATTTATTAATCAACATTATCTAATCATCATCACTTCATCATCTAATCAACCCACTTTCTCTCTCCCTAAAGTATTAGGTGAATATAAGTTACACTAAGGTAAGGTGACTACAAACAAATGCTAACCGGAAAACAGAAAAAAAGTATATGTTAATGAAAGAACTATTACTGATGCATAAGTCGAAAAGAAAGCGGCTCAGCCATCTGACCCTCCCATCCCCCTTCAAATTATAACCTTTATAGGTTTGAGAATAACTCGGCCACGCCTTAAGTCAGATAAATACATAACTCATTACTAGAATTGCATTCCTGGGAATAGAATCAGCTGAATTTCAGGTATACCCCATCACATATGGCTCATTACATAACATCAACTTGTGGTATGGGGTCTCGGTACACCATTGGCGCGCATCACCAGTGATGGGAACTTAACAAAACTATAATATTACCTCTCTCTCACTCATCAATGACCTCACCGCCTCATTCTCATTGTCTGTAAATAGCTCATCTCACTTCTATACTCGCCTTGCCAATAACTCAATACATTATCTTCCTCTTGATTCTGCGCACAAGAGCAATTCTTTTACTGGTACTCAATCTTACTATTATATTCTTCGATCTCCCACAATATCTACTCGTGGCTCTAGAATTTTAACCTCAACAACATACTTTACCTAACGCTTACTATTCCACCAAAGCTACTAAAAGGAAACGATTGTATTTTTTATTCACTGTTGGTCAATTCGTTAGAAACCATATTCATACAAACGCACTTTAGAAACCATGTCCTCCTCGGCAACTTTAACTGACATTACGGAACACAATAGAGTGAGCACGATTCGTTCATATATCCTCATTTATATTAAATTCAGAAATATGAAATTGCGCCGAATCAAAAAAGCACCAATTAACTACGTGTCCCTCTGAAGTTAATTGTTTGATTAAGTTCACTCAGTGACTAGCAGTCGTGAAATTATACTTTGACTTTAGTGGATGGTATAATATTATCCTACTTTCATACACAGGACCATTAATAGCCTATATCTTATTATAATTACTAATTTATTACATATTCATTACCCTGCATATGTAAGACCCTAAGAGCACTCCAGACTTAGTTACTATACTTTGGCATATCCACTTACATACCAACTAGTTCGTTTTAATGTCCGCACGCATACCTTCCATGCTCGTTTATACTAAATCTTTTCTCCAACTTTACAACTCTGCATCATATCAATGATTCCCTTTCTAACAACATATAATATAATGAATATAATATAATATAATATATATAATTATAAATATTAAATATATATATATTAAAATATATTAAACTAAAATATATAAATAATAAATTATATATATATAATGTATCTATACCATATATATATTATATATAAATATATAATATATATATATATAAATTATATAATTATATATTATATAATATTATATATTATTAATTATAATATTTGTTTTATAGTTAATAATATATATATATATATATAATATTAGTATATATATATTTATATTATAATATTATGTATATAATGTTTAGTAGATAAAAGAATAGTATATACCATATAATATAAATTATATAATTAACGTTCAATACAATATACCTTATATACATAATACCGTAATTATAATATATTATATCAGTAGGCCGTCTCAGTAAACTTATTTTACTACTTTCAGTGCTCTTATCTCTCTAATTTTATCTACTTATCTCTCTCTTCTCTCATCTCTTCTTACTCTTTACTAATCTTCATCTTCAGCTTCTATCTTACTCTCATATTCTCTCTCTCTACTCTCTATCTCTTCTCTCTCTCTTCATTCTCTCTCCTCTCTCTCTCCTCTTTCTCTCTATTTATATATATATATAATATATAATAATATATTATACTAATAATATATATTTTAAGTATATATAATATATATATATTTTTAAATAATATATTTATTAATATATATATATATATATTATATATTATATTACTCGTTATATATATATATAGTATATATATATATTATATAATTATATATATATATATATATATATTTATTATATATATTATATATATTTATATTTATATATATATTATATATCATATATATATATTATATATAGTTATATATTATATATTAATATATATATAATTATATATATTTAATAATATATATATATATATATATAGTATTAATATATATATATATATATATATATATGGTATATTATATATATAATTACATCAGTATTAATTTACTATATATATTAATATATTATATATATTATTATATATATATATATTAATATTATATATATATATATTATATTAATTATGATATTAATATATATATATTATATTATATTATATTAATATATATATATATATATATATATATATATATATATTAATATACCTAATATTATATTATATATATTATTATATATATAATATATATAATATATATATATATTATATTAATTATATAATATGTTATATATTATTATATATATATATATATTACTCGTATTTAATATTATATATATACCTATATTATATATATATATATTTTTATATTGTATTTTTAATAATACTTGTAGATTTCTTATCATTCTAAAATCGTTTCTTATTTCTCACAATACGTTTATTAAACTATTAAGTTAATGCCCACATATTACTTTAATATTTAAAATTCAATTATAAATATCAATCAAAACGTACGTCTCCGTACATCCTAGATTATAGGGCTAATAGAAACTGCCCGCTATATCATTTTTAAATGGGTTGATAAGGTTATATATTTAATAATTAGGCTCCGTGAGTATATTATTATAATTTTCGTATTTTAAATTTATTGACATAATTAATTTTCATTTATATTGACCAACTTTCGCAAAAAAAATAGAGAATTTTATCGCACTTTTGAAATTTTAAAACACTAGATCGTTTCTATTACGTTAACTCGTTGCTGAGCTACTAGTATATTATAAAGTAGAACGAGTTATGCAGGGAGTCGTGCACTTCCTAGATATTATATATTATCTTATATAATATATATACTGATATTAATTATAATATTATATTAATATATATATTTATATATATTATAAATTAATATTATTATATATTTAATTATATATCATATATAATATTATATATTATTATATATATAATTATAATATATATAATATATATATATATATATATATATATATATAATATTTATATATATTATATATATATTAATATATATATATACTTTTATTATATACTATGTATATAATATATTATTATAATATATTATTAATTTATATATATATTAAATATATATAATATATTATATATATATTATATAGTATATATATATATACTATACATATATATATATTATATATTATTAAAATATACTATATAGATATGTATATATATATATTAATATATATATAATATTATATAGATAATATATATATAATATATATATATATATTTAAATATTATATATATATATATATATATTAATTATTTATATATATTTATTATATATATATTATATATAATATATATATATTAATTAATTATATATATGTATATATTTATATTAATATATATATATATATATATTATTAATTATATTATAGTATATGTTTATTATATATATATTATATATATTATATAATATATATATATATATAATATTATATTATATATATTAATATAATATATATATATATATATAATATATTATATATTAAGTATATTTATTATATATTAATTAATGATAATAATTCTTTCTTCTTTGTTATATTAATAATTATAGTATATTATATATTATATATAATAATATATACTATATAATATTTCTTATAATATATATATTATATATATACTAATATATATAGTATTATTATTATATACTCGATTATATATATATATATATATAATATTAATTAATATAATATGCCTCAAAAGCACTGATATTAATTGATAATAAAAGTAAATATTAAAAAGAAATCGCAATAGCTTCTAGGTAAATATCAAAGTGAACAAGAAAATGGAGATGATTGCAATAGTAATAAGAGCTCAAAAGAGATAATTAAATAAACTCAGGATGGAACAAAAGTAAATATATAATTTTAATTAGGTATTTAAAGTATTAAAATTTTGAACACATAACTCAAATAACATTTTCAAAATAATAAATAATAGTGGTAACCAGCTGAAATTAAATACAACTGGATAGGTGAGTACATTTATATACTTTTATAATATATATATATATATATATATATTATATATATAATATTAGTAATTAATATTTAATTAATTAATTATATTATTAATATATATATATATAATATATATATATCTATTATATATATATTATATATATAAATATTATATATATGTTTAATATGTATATATATTATTATATATATATATATATTATATATATATTTATATATATATGATTAATTAATATATATATACTTATAATTAATATAATCTATATATATAACTTATATAATATTATATTATATATATTAATTAATAACTAATATCTATTATATATATATTAATATTATTTATTATTACTTCCTTATTATTATATATTTTATATATTAACTATATATATATATTATATATATATAATATATTAATATATATATATATTATTTATATTAATATTATATATTATTTATATTATATATATATATATATATATATATATATTAGTAATATATAATATGTTATATGTATAATGTTAATTATATTATATATATATTATTATATTATATATAATTAATATTATATATATGTATATATATATATTATATTATAATATATATTAAATATTATATTATATATTAATATATTATTATATAAGAATAATATATTTTATACAATATATATATTATATATAATATATATATATTACGCTATATATATATTATTAACATATTATATATATATTATTAATATATATATATATAATTATATTATATTATTATATTTGATATTTTAGTATATATATATATATATATATATATAATATATAATATTAATTATAATATTAATATATATATATATATAGTTTTATATATATTATATTTTATTTTAATATTATATTATATATATATATATTAATATATTATTATATTTAATAATTTATATAATACTTAATATATATATATTATATTATTATATAGTATTATATTATATCTTATATATATATATATATATTATATATTATATATATATCTATATATATATATATATATATATATTATAATTGGAAAGTGACGGTGGCAATTCTGCTTTAAAATAAATTGTGAACCTACAGTTTGTCATGGGGAAGATGCATATTATGCTGATATAAGTAGTATTCCCCCAATACCTCATTTGTAGTCATGTCAATAATACAATATATATGGGCTCTAGTATGTATCTATATATATATATATATAGGTGCAAATATTTTGGACGAGGGTTCCGACCAGGCACAGATAAAGCACCGGTAATGAACCCCAAATTTATGGAATAAAGGTTTGGTAGCACCTCACTAACTGTATTGATGTCAACATTAGATGAACACTCAAATTAATGTCTCTCATAAGTATACCAGTTAGATATATGTTAGGTTAATTCTACTTGTACGAAACTCACTTTCATAAGATGAGGCTACGTAAGTTCTTAATATATCTAACTTATGTACATAGAGTTCCTATAGATTCCTAATCGCTTAGACCATATCTCACCATAAATGAAGTATACTATATATTAATACATATATAATTATAACCATACACTATACACTCGCATATAAATATATTATATATAATATTATATTAATATATTATATTAATATAATATATTAATTAATACCTTACTAGTAATTATTATTTAACTATATACTCGGTTTATGTTTAACATCTATTTATTAATATAATATATAATTAATAATATATAATATATATATATATATATATATATATTTATATATATATATTGATATATAGTATATATATAATATATATATATTAATATTATATATATTATATATATATATATTAATTATAAATTATTATTATTATAATATATATATATATATATATATATATATATATAACTTTATATATATATATTAATATATTAATAATAATTAATAAATTATATTAATAATTATATATATAATATATATTATAATATATATATTATATATATATTAATTTATATAATATATATCATATAATATTAAATATTAAAAAATATATATTAATATATATAATAAATATATAATTATATAATATTACATTATATTATTATATAATATATAATTATTATATATATTCATATATATATATATATTATTAATAATTAATATTAATATATAATATATTATTATATACTTACATAAATATTAATATTAAAATATATATATATATAAATTTATAAAATAAATAATATTATATATTAATAATATAATATATTTATATATTATTAACATTATATATAATTATATTAAATTAATATAATATATATAATAATAATATATATAATATTATTATATATAAATTAATATAAAAAACTATAATTTATATATATTATATAGTAATTATATTATTATATAATAATATATATAAAATATAATATATATTATTAATATAATTATTATATATATATTAAGATAATAATAATATATATATTATTATAATATAATATATATAATATTAATATTAATTATATATATAATTGTTATATAAATAATAAATTAATACATCAAGAATACGATAACAACAAAACGATACTCACCTATAAAGATAAAATTTGCTTGAATGTGATGTAATAATACAAGATCATTGGATTATATGGTTAGGTTAGGTTTAGGTTATGAGTTAGTTATAGTGTATAGGTTAAAATAGGTGTATTTAAGGATTTTTGATTAGGTTATAGTTTATAGGTTAAATTTTAGTGTTAATGCTATAATGTTAGGTTTAATTTATTTAGTTAAATAATTAACATAGTTAAATTCAATAACTTTATAAAACACGCACTATTTTTACTTTAAATCGTTTATAAAATATATATATAAATGATATTATATATATATATTTTTGAAATTCTGTATAAGAGAGACATGAAAGACTCGTCTTTGAACTCACTATCAAAAATCATATTAAACTATTAAGTTAGATCAACGTTTAATTATATAATTAAAAAATGAGAATACTATATATATAATATTCTTCTACGTAAAATATAATCAGTTCAATACCCATAATAAAGATTTGAAATTCCTTTATTGAAAACGTCTATAAATTATATACTCGTGGGTGGACACTCCTTTCTGTAACTTTTAATAAAATATTAATATTGCTTATTATTATAATATATATTAAATATATAAAATGAATTAAATTATATATATATATTATATAGTATAATATACTATTATATAATTATATTATATTTATATATATATATATATATTAATATATAATATATTATATATATATATATTTATATTAATTAATATATAATTATATATATACTTATATAATATTTAAGATTATATATATTATGGATATATTATTAATAATATTAATATTATAAAATGATATTATAATATTCATACATTATTATATATATATATATATTATATAATATCTATATTATATATTTAATTCTATTAGTTATATTATAATATAGAATATTAATATATATATATAATTTATATATAATATATTAAATATATATATATATATTATATATAATGAATAATAATATTAATATATATTAATACTTCAATAAAATAATATAATATTATTATAGTTATATATATAATATATATATTAATAATAATAATATCTATAATTAATATATTAAAATATATAATATATAATATAACTATAAAAATATATTATGATAAATATATATACTATATACACACATATATTATATATTATACTATATATATTATTATATTAATATCTAGTGATTATAATCAATAATATATACATATAATATATATGTGTGTGTTGTGTGTAGTGTGTTGATGTGTGTCTAATATTTATATAAGATATTGGGAGGCTAGTGTGGATAGTTTAGTGTTGTGTGTATGTGTTTGTATAAATATAAATTTTTATAATAAATGTTTATGTGCATATAATATTTTGAAAATTATATTCTTCAGCTTTATTATTCTTATTTTTTTTATAATAATTTTCTCATATTTTTTTTATTCATTTAGTGGTTAAATAAAAATGTAGAAAAAAAAAGTTTTTGGTTAAAATATTAAGGAAAAAAAAATAAAAAAATAAAATTATAATTAAATTAATAGAGTATATTATATGATTATGTGAACTATTCGGACATATTTATTTATCACCTATACATATTCATACTAATATAAAAGTTCTTGAACATATTATATTTTCTCGATATACTAGGCATACTTTATGTTATCTGAATATAGATATTCAGGGATGTTATAGCTGTTGCAAAAGATCTCTTTAAGATTTACGGATAAATAACATAAATTATCTAAAAATATTTAAGTAATACGAGATAAATTGGCTTGATATTAGTAACTAGAGAATATAATTAGTTTCTTATTCTTTTCTAGATTGTGTACATATGTGGATAAAGCTAAACTATATATATATTATTTAATATATATAATATATTATTAGTATATTATTATAATTTAATATTTTATATTAATAAGTTATAAAAATTATGAATATATATTATAGTATATATATAAGTTTAATTAAATTATAAATATATATATAAGAAAGAGTTAAGTAGAAGATATGAAGTATTCATAAGAGATATATATATAATATATAATTATATAAAGAATTATAAAATTAATATAGTTATTTAGAATTTCTTGAAATAAGATAATATTATTAATATATTATATAATAATTATTATAGATATAAATTAATATTAATAATTAAAATATAAGAAATGACTAATAAGATAAAGCTTAATACAATATATAATAATACATGTACTCATGTATTACTATGAATAACATATATTTGATTGAGGTTAACTAAGTCCAAAAAAACTCCTCAGATAAGTAACTGTTACGTTACATGTTGCATATATTATTAATACTATGTGGTAATAAAGAGTGTAGTACTCAATAATCTATATATGGGAAGTAGCGTATATAATTATTTTAAGATAAAATTATATATATATATATATATATACATATATATAGATGTATATAAAGAAATGTAGGTATAATTTAAAATAATAAATATATAATATCATATATATAAATATAATTACATATATTTAAATATATAGTATATAGTATATAATAATAAATATAAGATATATAATATAATATATATATTGTAAAGTTATATTTATTATTTATAAATTTTTATATATATATATATATAGATATAAAGATATAATGAAATAAAAAAGAAAATATTTATAAAATATAAGTATTATATTATATATTAATATATTAATATATCATATATCCCATATATATGACAAGATGAGATTGCATATACTCTCATGACTCGTAATCGTTATAATGTCGTCGCTCACTCAGTCTTACATCACATCATTACGTATGTATATCTTGAAAATTGTTACTCTTGCAATATTCAGTCAAGAAGTTATTGAATCAAAATTATGCTATAAAGGTGGTAATAAAGATGTTACAATATATAACAATTAGAATATTTTTTAAAGATATTTACCTCCGCTCGTAACCCTGCCAGCGTTACTTCTTAATCTTTTTTAAAAATAAAATTGGCATTACACATTGCCTTTGGCCATTTTTCATCTTAGAGATTTTCCAGACTATTCTAAGTTTAAAAAGATGTAAAGTTAAAGAGTGAGTTTATAAAGTCATTTTTATATTATTATTCGATTTTTATAAATCTCATTTTCATATATATAATTTAATCTATTTTTTATTATCAAAATGTCGACTCAATTTTTAACTAGTAAAATACTCATATATTAATTAATTTATAACATAATTTATGATGTACTCTACTCATAGTCTTCACGGAGTTAAATGATAATTAGTTTCCTAATGTAACGACGAGTGATTGAGTGGACTCTGGTACAGATGTGTTAATTTCAATTTTTTATTTGGTTAAGTAAATATTAGTTATTATTATTAGTATTGCTTCGGTTTATTATGTGTTTCACGGAAATATTTGTGCTATTACTCTAAGGTAAATAATATAATTTAAATTAGATCTAATAATTGAGTTATTAACAGATTTACTTATAAATAAATAACCCGCTATATTTTATTAGGAAAAATTTATAAAAATCTGATATTGCTGTTATATGTAATATAATTACTTGGAATACCTGTTTTGTCAATTTAAAAGAGATACATTATTAGTGCCATAAATTATTATTATAATTATTAATTATTAATTAATATATATATATATTAATTATATTTAATATATATATTAAATAAATTAATATATATTTAAATAATATATTAACTATATTATTATTATTAATATATATATAATAATTATATTTATAAATATATATATATAGGGAGTATAATTAATATATACGGATTAACTAAACTTAAACCCACATAGAAGACTGATCAATCTCTGGATTTGTAATTATTATAGAAGCTAAATTATTACATAACTGATGACAAACTTTTATAATTTTAATTAAATATAAGGTTTCATTTTATTATGGTACTTTAGTCTAAACAAGTGTTACTCTTAAATATATAATTATATAATATAGTAATATATTATATATATATATATTATATAAGTATAATCTAACTAATAATTATAATTAAAATACTAGTAATAAAATATAGTAGCGAGCCCACTGTTAATGTAGTCTAAGAGACTCCGTCAGTTTTTGATTTATTATTGTATTTGTTTTTTTTTTTTTATTACTATATCTATATAACTTTATCTGTATAATAAATAGATCTCCTAATTCACGGTTCCATTATTAAAGGTGAGTATATAATACTCTAGAGATCGCTACTATAAGTTATATAGTGTTTATCGGACTAATGTTTACTAATATAAAATATTAATTTTAAGAATAGTCTGTGA
>JABUQX010086028.1:0-31491 GCA_015478945.1 Trachelipus rathkii | reverse complement strand
CGTATTACTTCGTTCAATCATGGTTGGGTGTTTAACCGTTTTCGCATTTTATCATTGAAACGCTTTCGTTTTTCGTGCGCCGCTTCAATGGGGAGTCGGGGTTGAAGGCGTTTCAGGGGTAGGAATTAGAGTCGGGAGTCAGGGTCAATTTCCCAAAAAGTTGGGAGTTGGAGTCAGGAGTCGATTTAAAAAAAACGACTCCTTTCGACTCCCAAAACAATTTTTTGTATAAATTTTTAACACAAAAATTTGGAAAAACTTAATTAAATTTTTATTATAAAGACGTACATTTTTTTATTTTGACATTTGTTTGAAACCAATTTAAGTTGTTTATTTTTAATTTTCCTTATATTAAAAAGAAAGAAAAACTTATTCCAACGATATTACATTTTCTATGGTATTTTTTTCCCCCCCGAGTCCGAATACGTTAATATTTTTCTTGAGAAACCAGTAGTTCATCCCTACCGCCCAAATAAAAATTCGGCTTAAATGATGCAAATAGAGATATTGACCTTTATATATATATATATATATATATATATATATATGTATATGTTGTGATGTGCGGAATTTTGGGGTATTTTTTTAGGGTGTGGTTGTTTGAGCAGGGTTTGGAGCTTGAGGTATTGGGAAGTGCCTCAGGTTGTGGGATCCCGGTAAGCGTGCAGCCAAATCAAGTGTGGGAATAGTAGAAAGTAGAGTGGTGAATAAGAGGGTCAGGATAAAAGAGAGCAAAGGGGAGTAAAGAGATAGGATGGGTAAAAGAGATTAGAGTAGAGTGGGTTGTATGAATGTGAGAGGGGTAAATGAGGATCTGAAAAGGGAAGAAGTGGGGTTAATGTTCGAAGAAAAAGGTTGGATGTGCTAGGGTTGACAGAAACAAAGCTGAAAGGAAAGAAGGAGTTGGACTTTGGAAAATTTAAGGGTATGATTTCCGGGGTGAACGAGAGAGTGAGGCGAGGGAAGGGGTAGGAATAGTTATGAGGAAAGAGGTGTGGGATAAGGTAAAAATGTGCAAATAGGTGAGTTCGAGAATAATGTGGGTTAAAAAAGTGAAATTTGGGGGAAATATTGGGTTTTTATATGCGGCATATGCACCAGTAGAAATGGAGGCGAGGAGGAAGAGAGAGAGAGAAAAGATTTTGGGGTGAGTTGAATGAATGTTGGGAAAGATTTTAGGGGTAAATGATAAAAATTTGTTTATTAGGAGATTTGAATGCAGAGTGGGAAGAGAGGAGATGGGAGAATTATAGGTCCATTTAGGGTAGGGAAAAGGAATGACTAATGGAGAGAAAGTCTGTTAGATTTGTGTGTTGATAGAAGAATGATAGTTGGGAATACTTGGTTCAAGAAAAAGGAAGTGAAAATCATAGTAAACATGGAAGAGTGAGATAACGGGGGAGGGGCGATATTATATGTGTATAAATAGAAAGGATAGAGGCAGATTACTAGATGTAAATGTATTCAGGGGGGCAGGTGGGGGTTATCCGATCACTATTTGGTGGTTGCTAGGTTAAGGGTAGGGGAGAGGGGAGGTAACGGTTAGAGAAAGAGAAAAAAAGAGGAGAATAGAAGTCATAAAGGTGGAAAAATTAGATGAGACAATGTGTATGAGGGAGTTTAGGAGAGGTTATGGAGGATAGGTGGGGGGACGTGAGAGGGACGGAAATTAGAGGAGGTGGAGGAGAGGAGTGGAAGAATTTTAAAGACAATTTGTGAAGGCCAGAAAGGATATGTGGAGTATAAAGGTGGAGCAGAAGTGAGAGGAAAGGAAGTGAATGGTGGAGTGAGAAGGTGAAGGAGGTGAAAAAGAAAAAAAGAGGTCTATGTGAAATAGTTGGGGAATTGAGAGAAGGGAGAAGAAAGCTGGGAGGAGGAATATAGAAGGGTTAGGGTGGAAGCAAAGAGGGCGGGCAGTGGAGAGGGCGAAGAGAAAGGCAAATAATGAATGGTGTAGAAAAGTGACAGAAAATTTTGAAACAGGGAGTAAGATATTCTGGAAAGAAGTAAATAAAAAAAGGAAGAAGATGGAGGGGTTAGGAGAGAGGGGGGTTAAGGAGGAAGGGGAATGGATAGGAGGGGAGGGTAGGGTGAGGAAAAGATGGGGGAATATTTTTGAGAGGATTATTGAATGAAATGGGTGTGAGAGATGAGGAGGATTTCCAAGAGGTGAGGATGGGGGGGGGGAAGTGGGGCAGGAAGGGGATATGGAAATACAAAGAAGAAATTATTAGGGCGTTAACTAAAGGAAAAAAAAGGAAAGTCTACAGGTCTAGATGGTGTGAGTATGGAAATGTTACAGATGGGAGGCAGAGGGGGTGGAGGAATGGCTGTATAGGTTATATAATTTATGTTGGAGGAAGGGAGGTTCCACAGGATTGGGAGGATTGTTGTTTGGTTCCCCTGTATAAAGGGGAAAGGGGATAGGATGAAGTGTGGAATTATAGAGGTATTTGTCTTTTTGAGTGTAGTAGGGAAGTGTATGGAGAATACTAGTGAGAGGTGAGAGAGGTTTAACGGAGGGGAAAATGGGGGAAGAACAAGGAGGAGTTAGGGTGGGAAGGGGGTGTGTGGATCAAGTATTCGCAATGAAGATGCTTGTGGAGAAAGGGATAGAAGAGGAGAGGGAAAGTGTATGGGTGTTTTTAGATCTGGAGAAAGCATATGAAGAGTGAAGAGAGGGGAATTATGGAGGGTGCTGGAGGAATATGGAGTAGGGGTAAATTGTTAAAGGTATTAGGGCCTTTTATAGGAATAGCAGAATGTGTGTGAGAGAGTATTAGGAGGGGAGAGTGAGATGTGGGGTGGAGAGAGGGTTGAGACAGGGATGTATGTCACCGTGGCTTTTCAATTTATTTATGGAGTGTCTGCAGAGGAATGATGAGGGAGGGGAGAGGGGTGGAATTGATGGATAGGGGTGATAGATGGGAGGTGAACATGATACTATTTGCGGATGATACTGCCTTAGTGGCGAAGAATTCAGAAGGGCTGTAGTATTTGGTGAAGGAGTTTGAGGGAGTGTGTGGACAAAAGGGTCTTAAGATAAATCCAGAAAAGAGTAAAGTGTTAGTGTTTGAGGAGGAGGAAACAGATGAGGGGATGGGGTTAGAGATTAGAGTAGGAGGTGTAGTATTAGAAGAAGTTAAGGTTTTCAGATATTTAGGGATGGATTTGGGTGAGGAAGGAGGGAAGAAGGAAGAGATAGATCACAGAGTAGGAGAAGGAATGAAAGCATTGAGTGGTCTGAGAATTATGGAAAGGGGGGATTTATCACATAAACTTAAGATAAGTATGTTTGAAAAGATTTGTGGTTCCAACGGTACTATATGGGTGTGAAACATGGGGTTGAATGCTAGGTCTAGAAGAAGTTGGAAGTGTTTGAGAGATGAAAGGGTTGAGAGCGGGAGGTATGTGGGTTAGTAAAAGAGAGAGGATTAGGAATAGGGTGATAAGAAAGAGATTGTGATTAGAAGAATGGTTTGGTGAGAAAAGCGGAGAAGGGAATGTTAAGATGGTTTGGACATCTGGAGAGAATGGAGAAACAGAGGGTGGTTAGGAGAGTTTGGGAGGCGGAGGGGATAGGAAGGAGAGGAAGGAGAGGAAGGGGAGACCAAGAAGAAGGTGGATGGATGGAATAAAGGAAATGCTGGAAGAGAGAGGGTTGAGGGTGGAGGAAGGTAGGGTGTTGGCGAGAGATAGAATGGAATGGAGGAGGTGGGTGAGAGCGAGATGAAGGAAATATGTATTAGGGAAGCTGCACGTACCACTACCCCGCTTAAGCGGGAATAAGTGTTTGTAAAATAATAATAATAATATATATATATATATATATATATATATACTGCTATATATATATATATATATATATATATATATATATATATATATATATATATAAAACTAGATAAAAATTCGTGAAATTACGTCCTGTCCAGTCTTACCGACATATAATTCAACTATATTGAATCTTTTTTTTTTATGAACTACATAATAATAATAATAATAATAATAATAATAATAATAATAATAATAATAATAATAATAATAATAATAATAATAATAATAATAATAATAATAATAATAATAATAATAATAATAATAATAATAATAATATAATAATAATAATAATAATAATAATATGTGTGTATTATTATTATTATTAATAATAATGTTAATAATAGTATTCATAGTGTATTAATATTATTATTAACAATAATAATAATAATAATAATAATAATAATAATAATAATAATAATAATATTATTATTATTATTTAATACTTTTATTCATCATTATATGCTAAATAAACATTGGAAAAAAAAATTATGACAATAAATTTTAATAATTTCTAATAAAATAATATTTTACCTTTTAATAAAATAAGCAATTTTAATTACGAGTATGTACGCACATTTCACGTAAACTTGTTGACAAAAAAAAATTTACAATATTATAATTTAAATTATGACAATCAATTTTAATAATAATAATAATAATAATAATAATAATAATAATAATAATAATAATAATAATAATAATAATTTTCCATTGGGAGTCGTGTTTTTAAAATCGACTCTGGAGTCGGGAGTTTAAAAATCGACTCTGGGAGTCGAGAGTCGGGAGTCGATTTTTTTTTGACTCTCTTCTCTCATAGCTATTTATATATATATACTATATATATATATATATATATATATATATATACTACTGCTCTTTCTTATATATATATATATATATATATATATATAGCGTCGGGTGGGGTGACCGGGCCCGGCTTTTTTAGAGGGGTGATTCGGTCCACTCTAAATAAAATAAAAAATAATAATAAAAAATTTTTTGCTCATTTAATAGAAACGCGGTAGTACTACAAGTTTTATTTAGATTATCTTTAATACTATAGAGTTTTTATATTTTTAAAAAAATATAATAAATTAGGGTATAAAATGCCCTTCAATAGAATTTCACTTTTGAAAAATGTGAGTTTTTTTTAACTTCCGTTATAAAATGAAAAATTGTGGATGGTTTCAATTATTTTCAGTGGATACACTTTCGAGAGTAGCCCAGCTTTTAAACTGGCAAAGTAAATTTTTTGATCCAAACAGTATTAGTGGCAAAATCACGGGCCTAACTTGGTCTGATTCACCCCGCCGTAAAAATTGATGAAGGGGTGAATCGGACACCATTGTTTTTCGTATTTTACATATCATTATTGATATTTTTATTACGTATAATTAATTTAAATATAATAAATAGTTACTTATATTAAGTAAAAATTAAAATAAAAAATGAAATTTATATAAAAAATATGAATTCAAAAAGTCAAAATTTTTGAGCGGAGAGGGGTGAATCGGACCACCTTATTTTTATTCTTATTTTATGTATCATTAATGACATTTTTATTACTTATTACGAATTTTAATATGATAAATAATTATTATATTAAGTAAAAATTAAAATATAAAATTGAATTTATACATAAAAGAGGAATTTAAACAGATGAGTGCGATTCACCCTCAGTGATGAGTCACGATTCCCTCAAGGGTGGGGGGTGACTGGCCGTTATTCAAACCAAAACTATTATTATTAGAATTACATTATTTTTTGTGTGCTTATGACCTATTATAGGGCCTTGATTTTCAAAAAAAAAAATCAAAAGTGCATTAGGGAGGTAATCGGAAAGTTATACCTAAAGTGGTCCAAGTCACCCCGCCTGACGCTACATATATACATATATATATATATATATCTCCTCCTATATATATATATATATATATATATATATATATATATATATATATATATATATATACCCTTTATATATATATATATATATATATATATATAACTATATATACTATATATATATATATATATATATATATATATATTATATATATATATATATATATATATATATATATATATATATATATATATATATATATATATTATGCTATATTTTGAAGATATTTGAGTAAACTTTATTTAAAAAATACTGTAGGTATGTAATAGAATATTAACATTAAGAACATTAGAAATAGAGACAGTAAGAAGCCACATGGGCCTATCGGGACTGTCCCAGTCAAGCTAATAGAACCAATCACCAAACATGCTAATGAAAATCGATAATGAATGGGGATTGGCTCGAGTTTGTGAACCAAGAAAAAGATTTGTGTGAACACAAGCAGCCAATCAGTGCCTGGATGCAAAGAACAAAACCAATAAGATGCTAGGTACAACAAATCGCAATGTCATTTACAAGAGCATGGAAGTTAAGTAAACTGCACAACAGCTAAGTTAGACCAGTACTAGAGTACTGTGCACGAGCCCGGCCCCTCCTTCAAGGAAAGACATTAGAATATTAGAAATAAAAAGACAGTAAGAAGCTACATGGACCTATCAAGACTGTCCCAGTCAAGCCAATAGAACCAATAACCAAACATGTTCATGCAAATCAACAAAGCACCCTAGGGCTTGTCAATAACTTACATAGTATACACAAAGTCTAAAGCATGCTCATGCAAATGAGCATGTGTATGAATGCTACACAAGGCTACTTTATTTTGTTAAAAGATGGGCTATGGGTTATGTAAAATAAATCCCTTCCAACAAATTTTTTCACAGAAGTAGATTAGTAATTCCGGTTCTGGCTGGAACTGAAACCGAAAAAAAATTAAATTCCGTCCGGACCAGAATTCCGGTAGACCTCTAGTTTACATTCCCACCTACACTAAAAATTCGCTCGAACTCTCGACTGATGAGTAAGAGGCTGATAATATTTACTTACTTAAAGCACAATAATGAAAACCTTGGCCCTTTTTCATGCCACCACATGAAATGATTCTCTTCTGTTGGCAGCATCATGTTTTCGTAGAGCCTCATCTCCTCTTTCACAGATTGCAAATTTGAATTATATTTGCTCCTTGATGACTGTCTTTTCAGTTTTATCGATGAGATTCCTTGGTGTGATTCCTTTGAAGGTGAATGATATGTCAATGCAATTTCAGCCATGAACGCATCAAAGTCTAACATATCCTAATCCTCCTCTTCTTCAGTAGGTTTATTTGCTGAAAAGCCACCATCGTCACTATCAGTGCTGTTGCCAGGTTGATAAGGCTGCTTCCACTTCTGTGAATCTTTTTTTTTTTTTTTGGTATGCGAGCAAGCTCCCCAGTTATGCTATTTAAATGCATTTAAGAAATGGTTCACAGTCAGAGCCATTTTTGTGGGGTTTCAGCTAGCTTACGGAATTCCTTATTAGAACCTTTTATAGGCCTATATCAAAACTAGATTTATTATTGAATCCAAAAGTTTCTCATAATTCTTCACCCAAAAAGTAAGAAGTATCGGCCATATTAACCAATACCGATACCGATACCAGAAAAAAATGGCAGATACTGCTGATACCGATACTGATACTATTGGTACATCCCTAATATATATATATATATATATATATATATATATATATATATATGTATATATATATATATATAGGGATGTACTATATATCTGTATATATATATATATATATATATATATATATATATATATATAAATATAACAACAACACACATATAATATCAAAATACATATATATATATAAACTATATATATAACATATATATATATATATATATATATATATATATATATATATATATATATATATATATATATATATATATATATATATATATATATATATATATATATATATATATATATATATATATATATATACCGGTATATATATATATATATATATATATATATACTATATATACTATAATATATACTGCTATATATATATACGATATATATATATATATATATATATATATATATATATATATATACTCTTTACATATATATATATATATATATATATATATATATATATATATATATATATATATATATATATATATATATATATATATATATATATATAAAAATTTATGTATACTACATATAGATATATATATATTATATATATATATTAAAATTTAAAAAGAACAATTTTAAGAGTTCTAAATTTTTATACAAATGGATTTTCTGCAGTACTGAATTATTTGGTATAAAAACAAATACAGTATTGTAATTTCAATAAAAAAACGTAATTTTAGGAGATTTAAAACTATGAATAAAATAGATTTTATACTTTCAGAAATTTTTTTGTATGAAAAAAATAAATTTTTCAAATGCTGAATTTTCTGTTAAAAACTTAATTTTAAAATTTAAGATATTCAAATTTAAGAAAAAACATACTTTAACGAGTTCTAAAAATCTATAGTGCTCTATGCATGTTAACTAATTAAATAGCTATATAATAAAATAGAAAATAATAATAATTGCATTACAATAATAATAATAATAATAATAATAATAATAATAATAATAATAATAATAATAATAATAATAATAATAAAACAATTGATTTAAGTATAGTACCAAGCTTTCATCTGTATACTTCGGACATTTTCAAGGAAAATTTTTTATTTTTAATTATTTAATTTTGATAAAATAAATGTGGTGTATACTAATAAAAGTAAATAAATAAAATCAATAAATTTAAAAGTTAGAGAAGTTAACTTACATTGACTTTTTGTCATTTAAAGATGTTCAAAAAATTTGACATTTCGTTATATTTTATGTTTATCATTGGTTTATGTTTCTTTAAGAGCAATGATTCCCCTAGGCGCAATTCATAAAAATCATTTTTTCTTGTTAAGATGGAGAAGCCCTCTTTTATGCTGTTATCAGGATTTTTGTGGTGTTCTTCTTTAAAATGTTGAAATATTTTGCTCGGGTTATACTTATGTTGCAACATTCTCATGTTGAGGGTATTCGTTGTGGATCTGATATAAAAGGCGTTACATCCACTTTCAGAACATTGAAATCGGTACACAACGTTACTACTCCCACCATCCAAAAGCGCTTCACGAGTAGAGAAGCACGAGCTCAGTTTCAATGGCTTATAGTACGATCTTAATATAAGCTTCTTCCCGTCTTTGTTAATATGCTTTTTTAAAATTATTTTAATTTGTTCTCTTCCTCTTTTTTCTGACTGATATTTTCAGTTTTATAATATACTACGAGCTTATCGTTTTCATTCATTGTATTGGTAAATAAATTATTTAAATTGTTCTTTATAGTTTTCTCTATAATATACTGGGGGAAGTTATTGTTTATTAGATTCTGCGTTATTCTTTTAATTTCTATATTAAAAGGGTCCAATCAGGCGATATCAAATGCTCGGTGAACTAAAGTCTTTATGGTAGCAATTTTGTAGTTTAGAGGAGTGAAAGAGTCGAAATTCAAGTATGTTCCTTTATCTGTAGATTACGTGAACACTTCTATCAATTTTCATCCTCTTCCAATTTTAATATGTATTAATATCTAAGAAATTAATGTAGTTATTTTTTGTTCTTTCAAAAGTAAATTTTAAACCACTGAGATCATCTATTTTGGATTTGAACTCTTTAATATGTTCTGGATCGTTAAATATTACAAAGGTGTCGTCTATGTATTGAATGTAAAGAAAGGATTGAATGGGGTGTTTTCATTGAAAATTTGTTTTCTGATATGACATGTGAAGCCTCTTGAAAACAAAATGTTGAAAACGAAATTTTCGGCCCGGCAGCCCCATTCAATCCTTTTCTTTACATTCGATAATTAGTGACGCAACAACAATCCCAGGGTATACCGATCATGATCTCAGTGGTTAAAGTACTTTGGCATAACGTGTGCTTCTTGGGCCAAGTAAAAATTGAAGATGAAGTGATGAAGTATCCGTTAATCTGATAAGGCAGCAGTTTCGACTACCTCAGGCTTCCAGAACGCACTGCGAGGCGGTTCAGGCCCATTGCTGTCTCTGACATTGGATCTTTGATATGGGGGTAAAAAATGGCAGAATCAGTAATGGCACATTTTTAATAATTTGACCAACAATACAATGATAACGACTAAGCTTTCTGCCCATGAGCTAATATCAGCAAAGAAACAGTAAATAATTTTAAAAAACGAGCTCGTGCTCTATGGCGCACCTAGTGAGGCTGTGCTCGTTGTGTACCAATTTCATACAGCCAGTGGATGCCTCTGCTCCGGTTGCACAACGGGCTGCCAGCAGGCTGGGCCTGCAGCATAAACCGAGGCAAGCCTGTTTCAGCATTTGAAGAACAAATCCAATATACTCTCATCACTGCTGAAAACCAAGTACTCAGATCTTAAAGCATAAACCAATGATAAGCAAATACCTATTAATGTCTTTGAACCTTTGCATGTTAAAAATGAGATAACTTCTCTAACGCGAGCAATATTTATTTATTTATTTTGTAATGGATTACACACAACATTTGTTTATCAAGAGTAAATATTAAAAATAAAATTTATTCGCGAAAATGTCCAATATTCAGACGAAAGCTAATGTAATAATAATAAAAATCTATTACCTAAAAAATATTTTATACTATATTTAATATATATATATATATATATATATATATATATATATATATATCTCTAATAATATATATAATATATATATATATATATATAATAATATATATATACGATATAACTATATATATATATATATATATATATATATATATATATATATATATATATATATAATTATATATATATATATATATAATTCTTTATATATTTATATATATATATATATATATATATATATATATATATATATAAAACACCTGAGAATTCTTCTGATCTATTGGGTCTAATTCTTCCTCCTTTATTTCGATTTCATGTTTGATATCCATTTTAATATTTATTTTAAAATATATTTCAAATAATTAGTAATCTGTAAAAAGAAAAAAGATGGTAATAGTCTGGCAGAACCATGACAACATCTAATGAAAAAGTTTTAAAATATTTTTTTTAAAAGATGGAGTGTGTGGCATGCAGTCCATGACTGCAACCTCACTCATAGACACCAAACATCCAAAGTTCCCCCACACCTTTGTCATTTTAGAAAAATAATTATTACACTCTGTTCATCATCTCTTTTTGGATGTAATATACTGACTGTGATCAGATGTCATTTCATTTCAATTCAATAGGTTTGCAACCAAATGAATGAGGTTCAGAATTAGTTAAAATATTGTCTAGAGCCTTTAAACAGTATAGGTTGGGTGCATTGAATATCTTATAATGAAATCCAAACAAGATTATTCTTATCATTAGATCAGGTAACTGACATTTATTCATAATTAATTCTAGAAACTAGAAATGTATTTTTTATTAATGTACAATAAAAATTAGAACAAAGAGCAAATTCAATAAATTATATCATTAATTTATTAAAAAATCTAATATAAATTCATGTAATTAGTGACTGCATATCATGAATTCAGTTGTAATAATAAGGTAAAATATTGGAAAATATTGATATATAAATATCAAAAACTAATGATATGCAGCAAAAGAGCAAACTACCCAGCACTCATGGGTTGGAAGGTCAGAAAGCTCTGCCCTCTACAGACAAATATTTGTGTGCCATGCATTCAAATGCAAGGCACAGGAAGGGCTACTTATTTATAATTTGAACATATGGATATATATATATATCTATATATGCTCTATATATATGCTATATATATATATATATATATACTATATATATATATATATATATATATATATATATATATATATCAATACATTGAATACTGATAAGTAAACATTTTCTGATATTTTAAGTACTATGTCGAAGTACAACCAAATTCATCAACATGTTCATCAAAGTAAGGCCTCATTACATGGTTTTTATTAAGATTGTGCCGGAACTTAGAATTTTCTGTTCCAGCTGGAACAGGAATTTCTAATGAACTTTCCTGGGTATATATATATATATATACTGAGGCATATATATATATATAGCATATATATATATATATATATATATATATATATATATAACTGAAACATATATATATATATATATATATATATATATATATATATATATATATATATATATATATATATATATATATATATATATATATATATATACTCTCTTCTTATATATATCTCTCTATATCTACCACTTTATGTGGTAGGTTTTCGTTCCCACCACAATAGACAAATTGCTTTACTCACCAGCCTTCAATTGGGGTGTAGTTCTGCAATCTTCTGGAAGAGCCCAGCCCTGGGAACCGATGTCGCTCCTCGAAGTCTGCGCGATCCTCCTTGTGCTGTGGGAAATAAAGATGAATATTTGTAATTGAAATGCGCAGTGGAAATTTCGTTTTTATCGTTGCTCTGCTAAGTACTCTGCTCTTTCTTTATCTTTACCTGATTTCGTTAATGATCGTATATTTCATTCTTATCTAAATATTCTTGAATAGTTTCTCTCCTCTTTCTACTTCGTTTTTAGTTCGGCCCGTTTGTGTTTTATCTTGTCTTATTTGAAAGTGGATCTTTCCGATACCTTTCTATTTTTACTTTCCTTCAACGTCCACTTTTGTTGTTAATTCCTATAAAAATAAAAGCGCTAAAATATTTGGTCTTTACAAGACTTCGGATATAGTCAAGATGTTTCAGTATTACAGATATGGTCAAATTAGATATTAGTATGAGGATCGATTCGTTACTCACCGAATGGCCAAACACCTTTGTTATTTTCAACTTACTCGGACGACCACCAACGGGCTAATGATACTCAAAAACATTTATGATAAAAATTTGTTTATTAAGTTTACCCAGTCTTTCCTTTATTACAAACCTATCTATTTATTATCATGGGACTTCCCCGAATATATATATGTATACATATATATATCCACAAATATATAAAAAAATAATGATTTATAAAGAATAAATGAACGATAAAGATAACGTATGTATATAAATGTTATAAAAAGAAAAATTTTCTCATTTGGTATTATACAAAAATATTTGCTGGCATTTATATTCCTTTAGAAATGGGGATATGAGTGATGGATGAAAATGAAAAAGAAAGAGGGGGGGATAGAAATGAAGAATGAGGGTGAAAGATGAAAAGATGAGGTAACTTTGATCTGGACTGGCGGGTACCTTTGTGTCAGTATCCTTTTGTTATAGACTTTGGTATGGTAGCAAGAAACCAAAAATAGTAGTAATAAGAATAATAATAATAATAATAATAATACTAATAATAATAATAATAATAATAATAATAATAATAATAATAATAATAATAATAATGAAATAATAATAATAATAATAATAATAATAATAGTAATAATAATACTGATCAAGGCAGCAATGTACCTTGTATTTTTAAGCGAAAACCACAATTTATTATTGGTTTACCTTAATAGGTGCCATGACAGATGCTGTTTGACTGTTATTGTGCGAAGAACGACTAGTCCGTTACTTCGGCTTGTTGTTGGCAAAGTTTTAAGCTCTGGTTGATAAATCAAAGGAAGTTTGCAGAAATTGCTGGCGACGAAGATTCTTATTCTTAATTGGTTCCTCAACCAGTTCCTGTCAATAAAATTTAGATTTAATAACCATCATACCTTAGTTTATCTCATCAATAACAATTTGCATTATATCATTAAGAAGTTTCATTTCTTCCATATATCATTTCTTTACTCTTACCCTTTTATAAGGGTAGAGAGTTTTCTCTTCTCGACGTCAATCTTCCTTCCTTTGTTTATTGAAATTTTTTCGTTTGCGTTTATTATTTCTTGTGCTTTTATTTCTTTTTCTGACGTCTTTGGTTTGTTTGTTCTTTTTGCTTTTGTATATATATATATATATTTCAATTTTTCACGTTACTGGAAAGAGATGGGGAGAAAAGAATAACTTGAAACTCATCTTATTCCTCCCCACCCGTCAATGCTAAGGTTGACGCACCATCGAACAAACTCATCCCACTTCTAGGTTTCTCCTTATAGAGAACTCCCTTCAAAAACAAAAAATCAAAAATTTCTTTTTCATTAATTACTCCCTTCTGGAGTACAAAATAATAACCTTTCTTTAAGGTCTTTTCATCAAAAAATCAAAAATTAAATAAAACATTCTTGGATTAAAATACATGATGAGGAGGATCTTGTCCCTACTCATCCCATATACTCCTGATTCTTCGTTTCACCTCTTCTATCGACAGTTCCTGACCGTAGGCCATCATGAACCCTTGGATCTGTACTAAACTAGTCTGCACTCGTTCTCTAAAAGCGGTCTGAACATCCACGGTTTCAACCAAAGGGACCGATCTTGTGACACTCAGCGCCACAGATGATGTAGAGCTTTGCGACTGATTCGATGTCAGCCGTTGACGCCGCTGATACGGAGTTTCTCTAGGTCTCCTAGTACGGGGACGACCACGTCGCTCTACCACTACCGCGGATGTTTGACTCACAATATCCGGATCTACATCTCCAAACCGAATCGGGGAATAACTCCTGACTCTAGGGGCAACAGCTTCACTTGCTACTTCCGAGACTCTAGGGGTAACAGCTTCACTTGGCACTTCCGGGACAATAGCAGAGTTGTCCTGAACTTGTTGCTCGTGGGAACTTGGCCCCACCTCCGAAGGATCATTGACCGGTTGCTCCGGGACGGGTGAACTGCTCATTTCCTCACCACTAACCTCACTCACCACTACCATCTCCTCTACTACTTCCACTATCTCTTGGACTACCCCTTGGATAGCTATCTCTGGTGTTACTGGTGCTACCACAGGTTCCGGAACTGAGGAAGATGTTTCTGCCCCTACCAACTTCAACTCCTCGCCGAAATACCCCAGAGCTCGCATTTTGATGAATATCTGCCGGCTCAAATCGCAACCTGGGTGTAACCCATCTCTCAAAAATCCCTGCTCCCCCAGGGTATACACTCTTCCTTCCATAAAATTCTTAACATTGAGCTTGTGACCCGGCAATCCCTTTACAGCATATATAACCGGAAAGGAACTCTTTTGGTGCCATTGTATGGTATCTCTTCGAAGCTGCCGGATGTGAGCATGCATCTTTGTAGCCTGCAAATGCAGAATCCGATCGGAATATTCAGGTGCATGATTATATATATCTTGCACTCGTTTGGGATAATTCAGTACCAACTTCCGATTATATTCCACCAAGTCAAGGAATGGTGGTATCCCCAAAATGACTTGCATTTGGGGATTGAGACGAGCACATTTTTGGGAAAATCTCGAGAACCTTTGGGCAAAGTCCTCGATTTGAAAGGAAAAATTAGCCGTATCTACCCAATATCCCTCAGGTCGACTGAATGGCCCCGGAACAGATAACCGCGTCTGATTATAAGCTTCCGGAATTATTGTAAAAATTATCAAATGTGTATAGTCAGGCTTTACTATCATGTGAGCCATATCACTAAACCAAGCCAGCTTTTTCCCCGGGTATGACTCAAAAACTACGGTGGCCCCGGGTAATAAGTCCTCAGTGTATGCATTCTTAAGATCACGCACCCACGAATGGCCCAATACCAAAATCTGAAAAAAAATAAAACCATTTATATTAATCAGTTTAATAAATTTTTCATTTGCTTTGATTTCCCCCCATTTAGTTAATTATTTGGAATCCCCGGGTATTTGTCTAAATTGTTAGTTGTATGATTGTTTTTATTGTTTTTCATTTATGTCTATTGTTTTTGTTATTATTTATGTGTGTGTATTGTTTACAAAAATTCTTTTTCAGTATTTTATGTATTTCCTTTATTTAGTTGTTCATATTATGTATTACTGTTTTTTTCCATTTATGTTTATTATTTCTGTTATTATTTATCTCTATTATTGTCGTGTTCATTTACGTGTCTTCTTTATTTGAATTTATTCTGTTGTATTTTGTTCTTTTTATGTATGCTGTTGTGGTGTGTTTGTTTTCATTTATTTTGTTATCTTTTATTTTCATTATGTTTATTTACATTTTTTTTGTTCATTTATTTTTATTTAGGTTGTTGGTCATTGTTATTTTGTTGTTTTCCATATTTATATGTATTTTGTTTTTGTTTTATTTTATTTTTACATAATGTGTTTTTATTATTTTTAATTATTGTGTTGTTTTTCGCTTTCGCTCTATCATGTACGGGAAGACTAACGGTAAGTCTTGACATAACCCTCTCGATCGGGTATATGGACGCTCACTTTCTGTTCTCTGTGATTCTAATTCAGCTAATCTATTTTTAAATAAGTCATTAATACCTTCGAACCCTTCGAATGACAAATTTTCTTCTTGTCCATCCTGTTCTACATTTAAGTAATTTTCCGTTTCTACCTCTTCAAAAATAGGCAACCCCACTACTGGGGTAGAATATGCCTGAATACATTCTTCAAACACTTTATTATTTGGTAAGGATTCCCTAAAATCCTCCGGTGGAGCTTGCAATGACTCCCAACGATAAAATGCCTCTTCTATCAAATCAGATGCATCCCATTGTAAATATTCATTGACTTCTTCTTCTTCAGCTGATTTTACTATATTACTCAAATCTCCGTGTGATCCGTTTTCCTTTTCTCTTTCAATTATCTTTTCCAATTCCAAGTTAATCTTTTGTTGTTCTTTCATTAATCCTACAAAACTTTGTTTAACCTCACTTAATATTTTGTCGTCAATGGTAAAACCCTCGTAAGAGTCCTCGTCATCACTGTCATCATCCTCCCATTCTAACTCCTCTGTTTCTAACGCTTCATGTTTGGTTTTCTCAAGTTCGAAAACTTCTTCCACTTCTTCTTCTTCTATTTCTGCTGCACCCCCACCCATCGCATATCTTTGAAACACTGAATTATTTGTTAAGTACGCAGGAGGCATTTTCCAAGGTCGCAACTGCCGATGATGAGCCTTATATTGCCTTCCATCCTCCGGAGATTGTAACACATATGTGACATGATTGTCATTTACTTTTACAATTTCATACGGCCCATGATACCTAGGATCAAATTTATTTTTCGTAAGATTTCCAGGGAGATGAGCCTTTAAACCTACCATTTGATGGACTTCATACGGAACGAATCTAACATGACTTTCCGTCCAACATTCTTCCTCCACAGGTAAAGGGAGTCCAGTTCTTAATTCATGTGCCTTTTTCAAGATATTTTCACAAGGAGTTAAGTTCGTTTCCGTATGAGTTGTATGATTATAAACTAACAAGACCTGTGACAACTCTTCATCCCATTTATTGGACCTTTTTACTGACATCCTTAGATATTGACTCAGGGTGCGATTAACCCGTTCGACCGCGCCGTTTGAAGATGGTGTATACGGGGTTGTTAGTACATGTTTTATTTGTTGTTTCTTTAAGAGTTCCTCGAACTCCGGTCCAATAAATTCTCTACCGTTATCAGTAAGAAGCCTCTCAGGGAACTTTTGCAAAAATGGCAGTATTCGGTGTTGGAATGCATTTGCGACATTTATACTTTGTTTGTTTCTTATGGGAACAGCAGCCACCCACTTCGTGAAATGATCCACCATCACTAATGCATAATTGTTACCCCTGGTAGAACAGGGAAATTGGATCAAATCCATTGCCACTAATTCAAATGGTCTTGAAGTTACGATTTTAAGAGTGGGCGGAACATAGAGAATATTCGATATTTTACACGCTTGACACTTGTTACAAGTGGTGGTAATATCATTACAAATAGTTGTTATCTTCGGGTGCCATATCCAATTTATCAATAAAGAATGCAATTTTTGCTTCCCGATATGGGCAAACATCCAATGAGCTTTAATAGCCACTTCAGTTAAATAGGTTTTGGGGACAATGAGAGCGAATTCTCCCGTAGAGAACTCTCTATATAGTCGATCATTTATAAAATAGATATACTTACTTACTCTAGCGAATGGTTGTAACGGACCATTAAATGGCAATTTTCTTACGATGGCATTCTTTAATCGTCTCAACGTATAATCAGATTTTTGCATCTTTCCAATATCATCGTGCTCGATTTCCAACGGATCTATTATGTTATCTGAATCGATTATGATATGATGAATTTTTGGATCATCCGGTATCTCGGTCTCTACCTCCCCACCGGTGTTTTGGTTAACCAGGGGAACCTCTTTGTCAACTGTGGGTGATATTTTCGCAACTTTGCCTTCCTCCTCCATTGACTCATCCAACAAAATCCTTTCCTCAAATTTTTCCGATGTTACCACGTTAGCACTGATCACTTCTTCCTCTTTATTTAGCGGCTGCATTGGAAGGCCCACTAGGAGATTGTAATGGACTCCTCCACGGCACAAAAGATGAAAAATACTTTTCTCTGTATCCAATCCAAATTTTAAGGGTTTTGTATCCCCATAATACATCCAGACTTGTACTTTATACAATTTCGTAAATGCCAATATGGCTTGAGTTATTGGAAATTGACCCGCCTGTTTCATTAGCTGTAACCTTTTTGTTATTTGCCTAGATTCTTTCCCCGCGGGTAACCCATATGCATTCCTATTTTCCAATAACTCCTTTGCAACTTCCTGTCTTACTTTTAAATGATGTTCCATCGACCCATACAACCCCACCGAAAAAGCCTGGAAAAGCGAATCTCCTCCTCCAGGAATCTTAATTTCTGAAAACCCCCCAGGGATGGCGTCTACTAGCAATGCTTCATACTCTTCGGATGTTTCTCCTACAGGAGATCTTGATAAAGCGTCAGCCACGACGTTTTCTTTACCTGGAATAATAACGCAGTCCAGATACATCGAATGTCGGTTAATTTCCTCGACGCTGCGAGCTACCCGGCATTCACCATGGCATACTGTGCAAATATTAAAAGTGGCTGTGGTCAGAAAGATGACCACTTCTTATTCCATATAGCGAAAAGGTTTAAGTGCCCTCACAGGCCACGTATAGCAGCATACTCTTTTCCGTCATACTGTAGCGTTGTTCTGCCTTATTGAATGTGGTAGAAATAAAAGCAATAGGACGTTCTTCTCCAGATTGTGTCTGAGCAAGACACGCCCCTGCCCCGACATCAGAGGCATCCACATATAATAACAAGGGTGCTGCTTTCTCTGTACGATCTGGGTACGACAGGATCTGTGGCGATGTAAGTGCTTCCTTTAATGCCTCAAACGCTTTCTGACAGGGCTCGGTCCATTTCAGTGTCTTATTACTTAATAATGCAAAAAGGGGTTTCGCAATTTCTGAGCAGTGCGCTATATGGCGCCTATAGAAGTTGACCATTCCCAGAAATTGCCTCAATTTACGAACGGTGGTCGGTACGGGAAATCGCATAATACCTTGTAAATTATTTTCTAACGGAACCATTCCATGTTCTGACACTCGGTGTCCTAGATATTGTACTTCTTTTCGGAGAAGGAAAGTCTTGGCCGGTTTGATTTTAAATCCAGTTTCTTCAAAAGCAGATAGAACCTTTTCCAATATTTCCAGATGTTCTTCGAATGTTTCACTTACAATCAGGACATCATCCAAATATACCATGCACTCATTCCAAGGTATATGTGCTAAAGCATATCTCATCCCTCGTTGAAATGTTGCAGGGCCGTTTTTCACCCCAAACGGCATTCGCAAAAACTCCCAATGTGACAATGGAGTCGTAAAAGCAGTTTTCTCAATGCTGGTCTCTTCCATCTCAACCTGATAATATCCTTTGATTAAATCTATCGTTGTAAAGAACTTCATACCCTTTAAACTGAACAACATGTCGATCAGATTTGGGATAGGAAAGCTATCTCCCTTTGTAATTTTATTTAACTCCCGATAATCAATACATAGTCTGATCGACCCATCTTTCTTTCTGATTGGAACTACTGGGGCTGAATATGGGGATTTGCTCCTTTGGATGATTCCTTCGTCCTCTAATTTTTTACAATCTGCCTCGATTTCTTTGAGCATGGGGCCTTGTAACCGTCTGACTGGCACTTGCACCGGATCCTCAGTCAATGTTTCGATCTTATGTTTGATAACATTGGTGCAGCCCACATCAGAATCTCCTAAACTCGAGACAGAAGGATACCGTTCTAATAACCTAATTACCTGTTCTCTTTGTTCCGGTGTTATTTCTGCCTCATCTAACCTAAATGCTTTGCTCAAATTCTCAGGATTCCATTCCATATATTCGTTAGGAATCTGCTCATCCAACTCTACTATATTAACAGTGGGATCCTCCACTGTAACTTCCTCTATCCTACCTACAATTGATCCTTTCTTTAACCGCCTTATTTGGTCACTATCATTTTGTAAAATCACTAAAGCTCTATCGCCAGAAAAATCCATCAACATATGTTCTAATTTTACCGTTTTGGGCAATCCTTGCCATGCCTCCACCACGACAGGTTGCTTCATTAGTCTTTTTCCTTGTCTTTCCACTTCTACTATCATACACCTTTTTGGTTCTCTAAATTTACTGCTTCAACCAATGCACAGGTTTCTTCCTAGGTAATCCCTGTCTCATGTCCACTGCTACGGTCTGCACATAATTTCCACGCCTGATGACTAATTCCCTATGGTACAAATCCGGCAACAGATGTTCTTGCTTTAAAATATCATACCCCAAAACTAGATCATACTCAGTTAGTTGGTCTGTATATATATTTATATATATATAGTATATATATATATTAATATATATATATATACTATATATCACGTACCATGTCCCGCATTGCTGAAGGGTGGTGTTGGTAGTTGAAAGGTTTTGAGCTTATCAACACATTCACGGAAAGCTAGATTTGATAGGAGGTTTTCAGCACATTGCTATCAGACGAAGAGAATTTTAAAATTTTCTTCAATGACTCGACGAATTCGAAGGGTAGCTTCACCCTTTCTAGAAATTAAAGTTTCAAATTTCTTCTTTTTTATTTTGCATTTTAATATATATATACCGTATATATATTATATATATATTATATATATATATATATATACTAATATATATATATATAATATATATAATATATTATTATATATATTCTATATATATATTACCGTATATATATATATATATATAAAAATATATATACTATTATATATATATATTATAGTGATATAGTATATATATATATATCATATAATATATAATATATATATATAAATATATATAATATATATATATTTATATTATCCAGGGAATGGGGAGTCGAGAAAAAATAGATTGACTCCCGACCCGACTCCCAGAGTCGATTTTAAAAACAACCGACTCCCAACTCCCAGAGTCGATTTTAGAAACAACCGACTCCCGACTCCACCGACTCCCGACTCCCAACTCCCGACTCCCAATGGAAAATGGAACGTGAATTTTTCCCAAAATTATGAACTTTTCATTTTCATCGTTATATGCGAAATAAATATTGAAAAAAAAAGAGAAAAAAGAATTATGACAATAATTTTAATATTTCTAATAATAATAATAATGATTTACACTTTTAACAAAATAAGCACTTATATATTACGAGTAGGCTATGATACGCCACACGTAAACTTTGTTGACAAAAAAAAATTTACAAGTTTATAATTTTAAATCTATTTGACAATTACAAATAATAATAATAGATAATAATAATAATATAATAATAATAATAATAATAATAATAATATAATATTATATTAATATAATTAATATTATTAGTAATAATAATAATAATAATCAATAATAAATAATATTAATAAATAATAATAATAATAATAATAAATAATTATTATTATTATTATATTATTATTATTTATTATTAATTATTATTATTATATATTATTATTATTATTATTATTCATTATAATTATTATTATTATTATTATTATTTTATATTATACGATTAACCATTGTCAATTACAATAATAATAACTAAATAATATATAATAATAATAATAATAATAATAATAATAATATAAAATAATAATAATAATAATAATAATAATATCATTATTTATTATGATGGTTTATTATTCTTGTGAATATTATATTTTTAAAAATTCTTGCCTGTATATACTATTATTATTATTATTATTATATTATTATTTTATTATTATCTATTATTATTATATATATTATTATTTATCTATTATTAAAATTGATACATGATTCTTTCGGAGCTCTATTATATATATAGCTATATATAGATATATATATATAGTATATATATACTATTATATATTATATATGTATATATATCTATATGATATATATATATATCAGGCGCGCTTTACGGGGGAAGCACAGGAGCCGGGGCCTCCCTCTTAAAAAAAATAAAGAGACTTAATGAATAAAATTATTCAAATATTTTTTATTATTATTATTCAATTTTTAAAATGTTATACAACAGGAACTCCCTATTAACATCCATCAGATTATATCTAGAATCCACAAACACTTACGACCTATCATACTCAATTCTTATTTCTTCGCGATAACATTATATTCTTCTCATATGGAAATATTGACTGGAACTTCATTTCCCATTTGTGTCATACTTTCATTACGAGCTTCATCCAGCTCATCATCTAATACTGAATTTTCTCACCAATTCTTCCTGAGAAATGCATGGCAAGCGTAAAAGAAACCTTATCTCTTGTTTTGTCTATTTTTTGAGGAGTTTTCCCACAAAGCCTCTCTCGAGACACGTCTTCGCATGATTCTGGCCGATAAACGGGGCTGCGCGTTGATCAGTAGAGCTTGCCCTTGCAATCAATATGTGAAACAAAAATCAAGAGACCCACTATTTTAAAAAAAAAATTAAATAAAAAAAAAACTTTTTTCATATTATATATATATACTATATATATATATATATATATTTATATATATATATATATATATAATATATATATATATATATATATACTATATATATATATATAGAAGCAAGGAAAGTCCAGCACTTGGGACTCATGCGGGGACAAGGCGCTAACGATTCACCGCACGGTAAAGATTCTTAGATGTGATTAAGGCTGTATTTGATCAACCCATGTCAATCAGTCTACGGTTTAACTTAAACTGCAAGGTAGATAGCCATCCTCCCTCATGATGAAACTGTGTTTTCAATAACATTAAAGAATGCATACGTGGTTTTGTGATATGCTGAATTATGGAAACTACGAATGAATAAACTGGTTTGCAAGGTTTTTGAATCACGCACAATGCAGGATTAAAAGGAGAGTATTTGACTCTTGAGACCAAGGTGTAATTGCCGGACGGACAGGTATGGTAGAAATAAGATGGTTAAAGAGAAACTTCCTTCCGGTTTTAAATTATTGTAGGGTTGGTAATTCGTGGGTACGAGTTATCCTGATCTGTTATTATTTTGCAACAATTTAATCAAGCTGTAGTATGTTAACCCATTATCCATATAAAGTCTTTTAACTAAAATGGTGTTTACGAATGGAAATTGTCTTGTTACTAAAAAATTTACGAAATCTTTATTGAGAAAAGAGCTTAAATCGCGGAAAACCAGACAATTAAGAGAAGATAACTTTCATGTTAATTATTATATATATATATATATATATATATACTCACATATATTTATATATATATATAATATATATATATATACTATATATATATATATATATATATAATAATAATATATAATATATCATATATATTGAAGTGCCTCCATGTACTCAACCTCCTGCGCCACGATATATATATATATATATCTATTATATATATATATATATATATATATATATAATATAGATAATACTATACATATATAATATATATCCCTTTATATATATATAATATATATCTATATCTATATATATAATATATATATGTGAATCCAGATTAAAACCACAAATATCTCAATCCAGTCACTCATAAAGAAAAACTACCACAACTAGCTACCGGGAATGACTGGTCCCAACTTTTTAGCTCGCGAGCCAATCGTTAAAAAGAACAAAAAAAGACAAAATCCTTGATAATATCTCAAAAACTACCAATAGCTACAGCGAACCAAAAGAATACATTTTTTGAATCCTGCGTAAATTTTTGATTAGGAAAATGTAACAATACATAAAACAATAAAAAAAAATTATTGTTAATAATTATAGTAATATGATTAGAGGCCCTATTTAGAGACCTTTTATTGGTTACTCGTATAAACATAAATAGTCTTCTATTACAATTTTTGGCTTGTTTCTGTTAAAGTCAAGCAAACCCCAGAGGGCCTATACGCACACGGATGCACGCAAGTGACGTCTCCCGGCCCTTCCGGGAAACTACGGGCGTCTAAGAACTAAATCTCCCCTCCGGGCGCAGGGTCTCCACGAACCCCCTCTCTTGTAGTATATTTGCGGTGTCCGCGGACCCCGGTCTCCTCCGCCCCTCCCCTACGGCGGGAATGGAAAACGTCCCCCCTGTGTTCCCCGTCGCGCCTCCGAGCCCCTCATGGCGTGTAAATGCACCTTTAAAATAACCATACCCTAAGCTACCGCCTACTACTATGTCTGCTTCCTACAAAACCAAAAACCAATATATTTTTTATTTATTTTATTCTATATTTATTTTACATTTCCTAACATTAAAAATATACCAAGCCGCCATTCAAAACAACTGATACCCTATCTCCTCGCTGTACCGGCTATTGTACACTTTTTGCGGGATTTTTTATTTTTTTTCCTCACTTTTGTTTTTGCCTGATTTTACACGATCTCTCCGCAATAAGATATTTACCAAGGATCCTCCCCACCACAATGATATTCCTTTTCCTGTAGCCAATCTGTCTAGTTATTCGAAGATATTGGAATTGACATATTTGTCTTGTAAACCCTGCGATCCCTCACAACTATAGGACTATATATTCATCTATATATATATATAAATATAATATATATTATATCATCATATATATATAAATCACTATATATCATACTGACAACATATATATATATAATAATAATCACTATACCATAATAACCTATTACACATATTAATATATATATATAACCTTTTTCCAAACGACCCTACCCTATAATATATATAACTATATATACTATATAGATAATAATACTAACTAATAAATATAATATATATACATATAGAAGGAGTACCAGCCCAATAATATTATATATATATAATTAAGATATATATAATATAATATATATATTATATATTACTATATTATATATAGCCGTAATATGTATTGCATTAACAGCAAAAATACTATTTTTCAATCAGATATCTCAAAAACTACAATAGTTACCGGGAAAGGAATACATTGCTGGAATTCTGGTCCAATTTTATTGCGGAAAAAAAAAAAAAAAAAAAAAAACATCTCAAAAACTACATAGCTACAGCGAAAAAGGAATACATTTTTGGAATCCTTGTAAATTTTAGGTTAGGAAAATGTAAAAAAATATAAATAATTAAATAAAATAGAATATTTGGAATTTTTTTTTAGGAGCAGGGGACATAATATATTATATATAATATAGCTATATATTATCTTATAAACGGTATTACACGGCAATGTAGGGGCTCGAGCCGACGGGGAACACAGGGGGGGACGCTTTCCATACCCCGTAGGGAGGAGCGGAGGAACCCCCGCGACACCAAATTACCAAAGAGCGGGGTTTCGGAGACCCCTTCCCGGAGGGGGGGATTTAGTCCTACCCCGTAGTTTCCCCGGAAGGCCGAGAGACCCCGACTACTGCCATCGGTGCGGTATACCCTTGGGTATTCTTTTAGTAAAAACAAAAAAAGCAAAATTAATAGAAAGTCTATTTATTTTAACGAGAAGCCAATAAAAGGTCTCTAATAGGCTCTCTAATCATCATTACTATAATTATTAACAATAATTTTTTTTATTTTTTTATTTTCTCTCCCTCTACATTTTCCTATGCTAAAAATTTGGACCAGGATTCCAAAAAAATGTAATTCTTTTCGCGTGTAGCTATTGTAGTTTTTTTTTTTTTTTTTTTTTTTTTTTTTTTTTTTTTTTTTTTTTTTTTTGTTACATTTCCGCACTAAAATTGGACCAGCATTCCAGCAATGTATTCCTTTTCCTGTAGCTATTGTGTTTTGAGATATGAGAATGGAATTGAAGAAATTTTTGTGTTAATGATTACATCTTCAATATATATATTATATATATATAATATATATATATATATATTAATATATATAATATATATATATAATAATAATTAATATATATATATTTATATATATATTATATATATATATATATATATATATATATATTTTATATATATATATTATATATATATACTATATTATATAAATATTTATATATATATATATAATATATATACTATATATATAATATAATATATTAACAAATTACTAAACGCCCAATGTTGTTAAATGTTCAAAAAAAAATTTTTTTACAGGTAGCATCTATGATACATAAATGATGTTCTAGGGTCGAAATGAATTTTTTTTTACCTGTTCTAGGGGCGAAATTAGGTTAGTTAGGTCAGGTCAGGTCAGGGTCATGAAAAAAAAATTCATTTCGACCCTAAAAACATCTATTAATGTATCATAGAGGCTACCAGTGAAAATTTTTTTTTGATCCGAGCTCCCGTTCCGTTTTGGGAGTTAAGTAACTTTACGCATTATATATATAATATATATATATAATATATATATATATAAGTATATATATATATATATATAATATTATATATATATATATATTATATATATATATATATATATATATATATATATATGGTCAGCCTCTAGAAGAGCCAGCAATCCATATCTCAAAAAAACGTATAATAGCTACCGGAAAACAGGAATCATTGCATGGAATGTGGTCCAATTTTAGTGCGGAAAATGGTATATAAAAAAAAAATAAAAAAATAAAAAAAAAATTATATCTCAAAAACTACAATAGCTACAGCGAAAATGAATACATTTTTGGAATCCTGGTAAAATTTTAGTTAGGAAAATTAAAAAAAAAATAAAAAAATAAAGAAATTATTGTTAATATTATGTATATTGATTACGAGAGCCTATTTAAGAGACCTTTATATTGGCTACTCGCTAAAGATTAAGATAGACTTTCTATTAAATTTTGCTTCTTTTTTTTTAACTAAAAGAATTCCCCAGGGGTATTACGCACCGATGGCAGAGTCGGGTCTCTCGGCTTCCCGGTGGACGAGTAGGACTAATTCCCCCCTCCGTGGAGGGTCTCAGAACCCCCGCTCTTTGGTATTTGGGTGTCGCGGGAGGTTCCTCCGCCCCTCCCACGGGGTATGGGAAACGTCCCCCCTGTGTTCCCCGTCGGCTCGGAGCCCCTAAATTGCCGTGTAATACCTTTACAAATAATATAATATATATTATTATTATTACTATGTCCCAGCACCCCCCAAAAAAATAGCCAATTTTTATGTTTAATTTTTTTTTTTGGTATTTTTTTTACATTTTCCTAACCAAAATTTTAACAAGGATTCCAAAAATGTATTTCATTTCCCTGTAGCTTTTTAGTTTTTGAGATATGATTGTTTTTTTTTTTTTTTTGGTTTACCCAGTTTCCTCGTAAAATTTTCCAGCATTCCAGCAATTTTTTCCTTTTCCCGGTAGCTGTGTAGTTTTTGAGATATGATTTGTGGCTCCTCTAGAGGCTGGCCTTAATATAGTATAATATATATATATAAATATATCCCTATATATATTATATAAGTATATATATATATTATATATATATATATATAGTATATATATATATATATATATACTATATATATATATATATATAGAGAGAGAGAGAGAGAGAGAGAACACGAGTAGCAAAAAGTTGCTGGAGGTCGCCACTATTTATATATATAGATAGATATATATATATATAATATTTAATATATTATATAGATATATATATATATATATAATATATATACTATAATATATATATATATAGTATATATATATATATATATTATAATTATATATAATTATTATTAAAAATAATCAAAGTCATTTGCTCACAAACTACAAACCCTTGCCAACGTAAAAAAAAATAATAAAATTATTTGTTTATCAAACTTATTAAGTATTTATTAAATTTCTTACCACCACTTTACTGCTGTGGGTAGATAATATATTTTCGCGTTGTCTACACACCAAAAATTAAATATAAATTAGAAAATTCACGGTATTAGGTACGGAAATATTTGAAATGCTGACACAACCACAACGTGAGCGCCAGCACAGTTGTTGTACATAAATGTATAGTATATATATCCGATTCTTTTAGCTTATTGCAACTATCTTATAATTGGTGTGACTATATTTTAAAATCAGTTATGTACTCTACTTGACTTTAAAATTTGTACGATTATTAATAGCATCGCTCGCTGTTGATAATTCGTTAATGCACAATACACAAATAGTCAAGTACATTTTATTTATAACCTTTATTTTATAAACAGTTAAAAATAAACAACTTAAATGGCTACAAACAAATGTCAAATAAAAAAAAATTGTACGTCTTTTTATAAAAAAAATTCAATTAAGTTTTTTCAAAATTTTTGTGTTGAAAAGTTTATACAAAATTGTTTGGGAGTCGAAAGGAGTCGGGTTTTTATCGACTCCCGACTCCGACTCCCAACTTTTGGCGAAATCGCGACTCCCGACTCCGGACCGACTCCTTACCCCTGAAAACGCTCGACTCCCGATACCGACTTCCCGACTCCGACTCCGACTCCCCCATCCCCATATATATATATATATATAATATATTATATATATATCATATAATAATAATGATATATAATATATATATTATATAATATATAATATACTATATATATATTATCATATATATATATATAATAAAATGGTCAGCCTCAGAAGAGCCACAATCCATATCTCAAAAAACTACAACAGCTACCAGAAAAAGGAATACATTGGCTGGAATGCTGGTCCAATTTTAGTGCGGAAATGTAAAAAAAAAAAAAGATACTAATATATATAATATATAATATATAATATATTATATATAATAATAATATATATATATATGATATAATATATTATTATATATATCTCAAAAACTACAAATAGCTAAGGATTTTTGGAATCAAAACTAATAATTTATAAAGAATATGTTAAAAAAAAATAAAAAAAATTATTGATATAATAATTATAGTAATAATGATTAAGGCCATTTAGAGGACCTTTTATATGGTTACTTCGTGAAAATAATAGACTTTCTATTAATTTTGCTTTTTTTTAAACTAAAGAATACCCAAGGGTATACCGCAACGATGGCAGGAGTCGGGGTCTCTCGGCCTTCCGGGGAACGACGGGGTAGGACTTTTTCCCCCCCATCCGGGAGGGTCTCCGAAACCCCCGCTCTTTTGGTATTTGGGTGTCGCGGGGGGTTCCTCCGCCCTTCCCCTACGGAGTATGGAAAAACGTTCCCCCCCCTGTCCCCGTTGCTCTTAGCCCCCTAAATTTGCCGCTGTTAATACCTTTACAATAATTAATATATATTACTATGTCCCATGCACCCCCCAAAAATAGCCAATTTTTTATGTTTAATTTATTTTTTTTTTTTTTTATTTCTTTTTTTTTTTTTTTTTACATTTCCTAACCAAAATTTTACAAAGGATTTCCAAAAATGTATCTTCATTTCACGTAGCTTTTTGTAAGTTGTCGAGATATGATTTTTTTTTTTTTTTTTTTTGTTTTTTTTTTTTTTTTTTTTTTTAGTTATCAGCCTAAAATTTGGCCAGGATTCCAGCAATGTATTTTCTCCCGGTAAGCTGTTGTGTTTTTGAGATATGGAGTGGCTCTTTCATAGAGCTGGCCATAATATATATATATATATATATATATAATATATATATATACTATATATATATATATATATATATATATATATATATATATATATATGATATATAGATATAATAGATATATCATAGCCCGCAATTTGTCGTGATAGTTCTCATATCTATCTGACTACGTATGTTTATATATGGCGTTTCGTTTTGATTTGTGCTTACGAACGTAAGAAATTCTCGAGTTGCGTTCGTTTTGTTAAACCGCCCAAAAATCGTAAAAAACTGCTTAACAAACGTAAGGAATTTCCTTAACTCTGTTTCTAAAAGGTTGCTATTTCCTGTGATTGCGATTAGCACATTCTTACGAAAATGTGTAACCAAAACAAAATCGACCGCCCCCCCGCGTTAGTAGGCCCCGTTTGAACATTGATGAATATTTCATTCAATGAAAATCAGCTTTAATCTAAGTTCTTCCAAACTAGATAAAACTCCATCACGAATAGTTGATAATTTTGTAATATAAACATTTTGTTATAGGTTTTTTTCACTGTTTATCCGAAAATCCGACGAGCTCCATCACAACAGCTGATTCAATTGAATTTGCAAAATAAAAGGTAAAACTTCGTAAGAAATTGCGGTCGTTTTTTGCACGAAATTCAGGCATCAGTCCAGGAATCGGAAGTGCCAAAGAAGTCTGTAATGATATTAAGTGAGTTAGGTTTAAGTGTCTTATATAAAAATATTCCAAATTTTTCAAGTTCTGCACCTTTAGGAAGTATTTTTGAAGATATGGAAGAATTTTGAAGAATTCGGTGCCTATTGAGTCATAGGATCTCTGGACGCATAATACTCGGGTGAGGTTGGGAGATTAGTTCGAAAGGAAATGCCCATGCGTTTGAAGGCTCGCATCTTTAGTTGTAGGAAAATTTGACCTACATAGTCGATGTTACAGTTGGCACATTTATATTTGTAAACGTAAGCGATGTGTGACTTCAAGTTCATGGGGATGCTTTCTTTAATCTTAAAGAAACTTCCAATTGAGTTGTTGTTAATAAAAGATATAAAAAACTTGCATTGTGGAAAGTTTTTGTTTAAGACTATTTCTAATCTGAAAGTGAAGATCATTGGAAAGGGTCCAATGTAGGGCATCTTTTATTAACAGGAAGATTTAGGAACAATCATAATGCAGTAGTTTTTTAGGGCGATAAATGTTACGAGAAACGTGTAAAACCAGTTTTCCAAAAGTTAGAGGGAATAAAAGCAAAACTAGAAAATTTCAGAGAAAAGGGATTTCTTCATGGAAAAACTTCCAGTCAGAACAAATAACAAAGGCTGTGTATTGCCGGGGACCTTAGACCTGCAATTTTATGATTAAAGGAGGTAGAAATAAAGAAATTAGTTCCAAGTTAAGTATTAGTGGGCTTGCGATAAATAGAAGTAGCAAGTCCACTAATATTTTACATGGGAACTAACTTTCTTGAGTTCTATATCCTCTTTCAATCATAATTCGTAATAATACGACGCGTTTGAGATGAGAATGAAATTTAGTTTTTCTTTTGCTTTAATTTAGACCGTTTCGCTTTTGTCATGTTCATTTGCTTACGCCGAATAAGAAATGTTCACACAGTGTTTAGTAGCAATTTCCGTCAGGGTTCGACACTTTTCTGGAACAAGTCAGGAAGCGGGGTTTAAGATTTGCTGAAAGTCAGGAAAATTCCAAAAAAGTCCGGGAAATTTAAAAATTTCAAAACATATGAAGAATGATCCATGGACCAAGTTACATATTTTTGATATATTTTT
>JABUQX010086027.1:27500-36513 GCA_015478945.1 Trachelipus rathkii | reverse complement strand
GGAGGGTGCTATAAAGCAGCTTCACTGAGCACCAGAAACGCCCACAATATAATATAATATATATATATATAATATATATATTGTGGATTTTCATAGTTATTATAGGTTAAGTTATTTTATTGATTTTATATGGTTTTGTATTTATATATATTGAGGTATATTAGCTTATGCGTTATATTATATATATATATATTAAATATTATATATATATACTTATGTATATTAATATATATGCATTAGTTGTATCTGTGTTAATGTTTGATTATTATAATATATATAATATATTATCGTAATTAATTTGTAATCAGTTATATAGTTATTTATATTTAGTATCATTGATTATATATTGGGGGATTTTTTTTATGTTATTATATTTTTATGTATTTTTTTTTATTATATATTATATTTACATATATATATATATATATATTTATATTATTTTATTATATTTTATATATTATTTTATATTATATATTTATTATTATTATATTATTATATATATATTTATATATTATTAAATATATTATATAAATAATATCCTTCTTCCCAAGATTGGGGTGTGAGGGGCGTAGCATTAAACATCCTGTGAACAGAAAAGTATGTTAGAAGTATTTATAGAATATGACAAACTATTTAGTCGAATAAAGTAAAGCCCCCTCCTCTTTATACCCTCTCAGTGTAGATAAATTAGTCAATTACAAAAAATATCCACCATGTAGGCTTATTTTATCAAGACCGGCTACGGACTCACTCACTGTGGTTATACTTTTCGTCAGTGTTGGGGTTTCATTACCTCCTATGGATAAGCCTCATATCAACCATATATCCCCTATATATATATATATATATATTTAATATATAATTTATTATATTTTTATATATTTTTTTTTTTATTATTATATTATATATATATTATTATTATTTTTATTATTTTTTTTTTTTTTATTATATATTTATATTTATAATATTATTATTATTATTTATATATTATATATTTATATTATTATATTATAATTATTATAATTATATATATTTTTATATTATTATTAATTTATAATTATTTTTATATATTATTTTATTATATTATTATATATTTTTATATTTATATTTATATATTTATTTATATATTAATTTATTATTTATTTATATATATATTTTATAATTATATTATATATTATTTTTATATATTATTTATTTATATTTAGGGGTAGAGTGATTTGTGGTGGTGAGTTATCTTACATAGGGGATAAAGCACGTTAATAGGTAGTTTATATATATATATATTTTTTTAGGTAGTGATGGAGAGGAGAGGTGTGGATTGAGTGGTTATTAATAGGGTATGTATATTTCGGTTATGGTTATATCTATTAAATTTTGTTCTTTTTTAGTTAGTAGTAAGTTAGTGCAGAATGTATATTGGAATTTGAACCTTTATTGCTCCTATCAACGTAGATGCGTTATTTGTGAGACTGTTGGAAGAATTGTTGAGACTATCTGTGGCATTTATCTAGGCTATTTATTTTACACTCTGAACTTTGTAGAGTATTGATATGCCAATCAGATATTGCTCTGTGTGTGTAGAGAATCATATTGAACTGACCTCTTTTAAAATGTCTCAGTGAGGGTGGAGTAGAGTTAGTTTTGTGCCTTTGCGGCGATTACTAGAAAGTGGTAGAGGGAGAGTTGGTATATGTTGTATTTATTTTTGTTTCACTATTGGTTTTCTATAAAACTTGATTTATATTTTTTTGCTGGTGTTTGCGCTGTGTAATCAATTCTGAATTAGTACATTGTTTCGAGGGCCGGTGTGCTTATGGATTTATATATTCTTTTATAGTAATTTATTATTCTTATCTCTTTTCGCTTATCAGATGAGGAACACACTTGAACAACCTTATGTTGCAGTTTACATTCTGGCATATTAATTTTGAATTTCCGGGCCGTCTCCGATTTTCATTCTTCTTACCAATACAGACCTATATACATTTTACATATATGCTAACTTCCTCCTGTATTTTTCAAAAGCTTATCCTCTTGCACTCTTCGAAAAGGTCATCCAGAGTACCTTGATGATTTATTTGTATTTCTTTGGGAAAATTGGATATAATATGTTTTCTCAATAATAGTTCCAGATGTGGCATTTATTTTGTTTGAGCATCCCTTAATACCTACTGTGGATTGTTTTTTTGTGGTTGTTTTGTATTAGCTCCAGGCCGCTCCTTAACCATTCAGCTGTTCTCTTAGGCATAGTATTAAAAAATCACCTTCTATTAGTTCATTTATAATTGTAAAGAGGATTATTATTATTATTATAGGTTGTTTGGTTGATCTTTACTTTATAGGTGAACTGTTTTAAGTTATTTAGTTTTGTTAGGTTTTATATTGTGGTTTTGTGAGCTTATATTATATATTTATTTTTGTTTATTTGATATTATTTGTTTTTGCTGAGTTATTCTTAGTTTTATTGTGACAATTGTGTATTTATCTGCCGTTTTTTCATATTTGGTATTTAATTATAAGTCAGTATAAATATTATGTTATTCATTTAGAGAGTATTAATTATTGGTAGTAAGTTATTTTCTACTGTTTTATGATCTATAGTTGATCCCAACTTGAGTTATATTTAGACTACATATAGAATAATATTGGTTATTTTTTTATTTAATCGTAGATTCAGTGTGGTGGTAGCTGTGTATCCTTAGCCTTATAATCTTTTAGCGTCTCTGTGGGCTCTTTGCTATGTCTTCCATTGGTCTCATCTTTTCGGGTTCGGGTTCATGTTATTTTGATGTGTCTTTCCTTTCTCTGCGTTCTCTTCTCCTCCTTCTCTTCTTCGTCTTTTTCTTGTAATCGTCTTGTGCGGTTTCGTTTTCGCTTTCTTTGCTTTCTCTTGTCATATTTTCTGGCTGTGGGTGGTTGTTTTCTCTGTTTTTCTCTTTTTACTATTTTTTTAGTTCTCTCTCTACTTAGGTATATATGTTTTCATGTATATTTATTATTATATTTAGTATTTTTAGTTTTTTCAAAGGGGGTAGCGAAACGCTACCCCCTTTGTAATGTTATAAATAGAGTATATATGTTGTTATAATTATGAATTTGGTGTATATTATTATGGTAAGTTTTTTTTTATATTTATTTTAGTTGAGTTTGTTTTAATATTGTATTTATGTGTTGTTACTGAGTCTTTATTTTTGAGTGAAGTATAGTATGTAGTTAGTTTATTATATATTTATATTGTATGTATATTGTAAGTGAGTATATAGTTTGGTATTTATGATAGTTGTGGTTTACGGTGTTATTGTATATTTTTGTTTTTATTTTTTGGTTATTTTGTATGAGGTGTGTATTTTTTGTTTTGAGTATGTATTATTGTATTGAGTTATTATCGTTTTATTTATTATATGTAGTATTATAGGTTATTGGTATTGTTTTATATTATGGGGATTTTTTTTTCGTATTAATTCACTTTTCCTTCAGGAGAGTAGCTTTGGTCTTGTTCAGTTGTGTTCCATTGGGTCTTCTCCTTCTGGTCACGAAACTCACACTACCTCTAGAAAGTTCTTTTCTCATGTGTGCATTATTATCGATAATTATATATTACGGTTTGAAATGCCATGCCCTCGAAGTTAAACACTTCTCAGTGTAGGTAGTTATTTCGTCCCTTTCTAGTAGAACTAGCTAAATCTTTCTCTATTCCATATATGGTCTTCATCAAATACTTTCCCTTCCCTATAGAGCATTCTTACTCGTAGGTAGCTATTTGCATCTATGGTTCGCAATAAGATCGAATCTCGCTGGTCCTAAGTAGTAAATGCATAGCAAATAGTGAAAAGGACCGTGGTTGCTAGCCCTGTCCCCTATATACCATGTTTATTTATATTAAGCGAAGAATGACTTCATATGCTCTCTGAAACTATTGCGACGTAAATATAATTTCAATCATCAAGTATCTCAAGTCGTTATCCCAGTATATTGATTATATGTCAATGAATTCCTTTTTGCTTCCCTGACTTCTGCTGATTATCTTTATATCCGATTTTTCCGAGCGAAGGATACTAGGCTTAGAAGTAGAGGTGTATGATTGGAGTTTTGTAATTTTTGTCGCTATAAGATAATATGTTTAAATTTACTTTCCTTTATCTTCCTCTATTCCACTATTATCGTCGTGAAAAATTTCCTTCAATTATTTAAGAATATGGAATTATTTATTTATTTTATATAATGTTTTGTATTTCTATAGTTTTTATAAATATTTAATTTTGGCTATATTTTTTATTTTGATTTTTAATTTTTCGATGTTTGTTATTACAAATTAATAATTTTTTTTTATATTATTATTCAGTATTTTGGTAAAAGATTATTATTTTCTTTAACTTTATTATACTTACAATAAAATGGCTTCAATTAATACACCATTAAGTTTCCGAGAGTTCTCATTTGCAAAAATGTCTTCCCAATCCTTCTCTTTGTTCTTTTTTTGAGGAAAAATTCCTCCCAGTTTCTTTTTCACTAGAGCTGGGAATACTCCTTAACCATGGTCTAGCCACATTCTCTTCAAAAATATTATGGTTAGTATTATTTGCGCTACGTTTACTTTCTATTAGTATTTAACTAGTGTGTCTATAGTTCTAATCTTTCTGTTTATTATATATATTTATTATATATATATTTTTTTAGATATCTATATATTATATAGTAATAGTTTTTTATTAGTTTTATGTTATAATTAATTATTATTTATTAATTAATTTATATTATATTTTATATTATTTATTGGGTTTTTTTATATTTTTACTCTTATATAATCAAGAAATCTTGAGTTAGTCCATTAGAGTTGGATTTTTTTTTTATTTGGGAATACCGTTTTTTTTGTTAATTCTATGAATCTAAAACTTTAATTTTAATAAGACTTCTCTTGAACTGTTTGGGTATCTCATTCTAAAATGTTTTAGTCTTCTACTTGACCTTTGAATTTGGGCTACGTCCTTTTTGTATTTCTCTTAAAATATTATTTTGTTATAAAATATATGAGTTTATTTGTTATATGGAGGTGGTTAACATTTTTTAGGTTATAACGAGTATTTATTAGGAGAGTGGAGTTTTTAGTATACTCTAAATTCATAATATGAATACGCCTAATTGCTTTGTGAGGCACGGTAGTTCCTATTTTTTTAATGTGTTAAAAAGCGTTATTTTAAATGGCGGCTTATATCTTTCCCTTTTTTATCTTTACAATTTGTACATAAATCTTATATATTATTATGTAAAATTCATATATTTGACCAACTTTAGCAAAAAATAAGAGAATATTATCATAACATTATGAAATTTGCAAAAAATAGATAGTTCTAAAATGTCAGCTCGTGCTGAGCACGAGTAGCGCGAGTGCAGTGATACGCCCTTGATATATATAAATATATATATATAATTATATTTATATATATTCTATAGTATATTATTATATATATTAGGGGGGTAGGGTTTATATACTATGAGGTATATGTATACTATATATATACGTATATATATATATATATATATAGTTTTTGGTATTTATATTAGGGTGATCGAGGGGGTATTTCTAGTATTTATTGATATATAAGGGGTATGGAAGGGCTATACATAATGGCTGAGTTCGACATGTCGAGTCGGTTGTTCACTATGGTTTATAAGTATTTGATGTTTATTTATTTTTGTCTCTTTGTGAACTTTTATATTGTGAGGTTTTAATGTTTGATATATTCTAAGTTTTGTATGCTGTTACTTTGTTTTGTTTGTATTTCGTTGTTTTTTGTTATGTTGGTGTAAATATAGGTTATGTTTTGTTTTTTGCAACTTTATGATTGGTTTGTCATTATTTACATATATTGGTTATCTGTAGAGTATATCGATGTTTATATCTTTGAGATCTTTTTTGTTTTGGTGTTTGTAAATTATATGAGTTTGAGTGTTGTGTAATATTATTTTATACCCTGATTTCACGTTTGTTCGTTTTTTTTTTGTCTGTTGTTGTTTTGTGGTTGTTGTATATGTGCATGTAAGATTGGCAGATTTGCACATACGCGGGCTTACTATCGACTTTAACTAACATTCCGTGGCTTGCTAATCTAACTCTTGCATTCCAGTGAATAATACCACTTTTTTCTCTAACCTAACCTAATCCTTTGCTACCTGTCTGAGACCCGATGGCTAGGAATTCATTCTTCTAATAACTCTGTTTAATATGTCCAACTATAACTTTATTTCATAATTTCTCTATCATGAAGTGTATGGAGTTATAGTGTACCTATGTAAACATTACACTCCTGTAAACCCGTACTATTAAGAATCTTCGGTAATCTCCTTAAACTTCGATGTTCTGTGTGTCTTTGATTCTTGCGCGCGTTCTATCGGAGCATGTAATCTTGTGTTTTCTGCTACTGTTCTCTCTAATCATGACATGTTTTCACCTGCTCTTTTTTGAATTCTTCAATACTTTCTCAGAGACTTGTTTATATCTCTTCTATTCCAATATTCTTGAGGTCTCTTTTTTTGGGTGGAATCAATGTAGCACAACACTGAATAGTTTGGGCGTTTGTTGTGGGTCTGCGGGGCTTTCGGTTACTCTGATTTTCTAGGTGGTTTGAAGGATAAGCCGAATCTATTCAGCATTTCTCACGACTCTGGACCGCTTAATAAGTGAGAAGGACGAGTCATCAATTCCGTTGAGCCGTACAATCACAATTTCTTTGAACACCATCTTGTACCTAATTGTGTGTTCCCACTTTAGTTGCCTTCTCTCTATAGTTAAATTAGTTTGTCTATACCATCGACTTCGCGCGCTTATTATGTATAATTTATCTGATCTCACCTAACTCATTATATTACTTCTTATTTTAATTACTTTCTCTTCCAAACAGTTTCCATCCTGCCCTACTTGTTATTTCTGGCACTATTTTATAATCGGGCGTATTGGGTTTGCCTATAACGTCGCTTATCTTATCATCTTAACTATAATAACGAATGTAACTGTTTTGACTCTGGTTGGACACTTTCGGTTTCTGCGATATATGGTGGTGTAACTGTTAATCTATTTTCGTTGAATTCATTGGATAAACAGTTTTAATTCCTTTCTTTAACGACTAAATCCTTTTCGTCTCCTCATTAATTCCATGGGGGTTCGGATTTGGCTCTCTTGTTTCTGGCCATATGGCTTTGATGTTTTGGTGTTGTGGTGAGCAGTTGTTGGAGAGGAGACAGTGCGTATCGGGAATGGGATGAGAAAGGTTTTCTTGTTCGTTGGCGCCTAATTTGGCGACTTTCTGAGTTGACTGTTCAGTGCTCATGGGAGCTAGGAAATTCGTTGCAGGGATTAGTTCTTCGACGTGAGCGAGAGACGCGCTTTCATTTCAAACGGAGAGGCGCTAAGACTCCGCTTAGTGTCTGGGTCGTACTGGTGTGAAGGAACGCTGATCGTTCTGGCGCTCTTGCCGGGAGCCATCTCTCTAACGAGAGTGTAAATCTAGGCCGTTTTCCTCTCTTATTTTGCGCGATTCTGACGTTCTGCTTGCTAATTTCTGCAATCTGAAAGGCCAAGTTCTTCGCGCGCTAGTGTTTTCCTGCGTACTCAACCGCTGGATGCGATTGCTGGCTTGTCTCCCCGCGGCCGTCTCGTCAGGTGTCCTATTTTGCTCGCTTTGCCTGTGTGTTGATCATTTGATCGGTTGTCATGTGTGGAGCGTCTCGTGAATAGCGTATGACGTTTAAGGAATGGGCTGGGTGGGACCGGTTATGTGTGTGTTCGTGTGCTTCCGATGATTTGTGACGCGAATGTGCCTCTCGGGGCTGACAAGTGCTCCTCGTCAGGTGGTCATTCTTGAGTTTGCGCGTTATGTCTGCATAATCAACACTTTTTCCTCAGTGTTGGATAGGGCGCATTGTGTTATACTGTGTCATGTCTCTCACGATCTTCGAATGGCTCAGTGAGTTTTGTAATTCTGCTCTCTTGTGCTTTGTGTACTTTCTTAGAATGTCCCTCTCTCTAAGGCGTGTCGCGCATGTTTCTAGTTCGTCGCTGATGGCTGGAGGGTTGTCGCGGGTGGTGGTCGCCTCAACCTTGTGAAATTTCATCTTTAAACTCAAAGCTCTCTAAACAAATCTTCCTGCTCTAATAACACCTTCCAACTTTTCCTATCTTCTTTCGACGGTTCTCTCGTCTCTCCCTGTTGACAATATAAACATCCTTGGTCCTAACATATAAACAAAAAAATGTTTTGGAATCCTCACACACAACGGTGCTAGTGCGCCTCAAAGAAACTAGAGTTCTGTTTTAGATCTTGCGAGATTTTTTTTCCTCTTCTTAGTTTTACTCTCAGCTATTACAAGGCCTTCAAAATCCCGTCCCTTGTATGGATGTACTGCTTACTCTATCTGGGGGGGGGGGCTAATCTGGTCTCGACCCTGGCTTATTTTGGACAGGGTTCGAGTCAAGCCTAATAAGACTTATAACCTGTTCCGGTATCTTGAGAATTCCCTTGACGCCTCTATTCTTGCGGGCGCTAATGTTGGTTGCTTATTATCTCTTTTCTATTAGGTATACTCATGTATTTTTTTTTTTTTTTTTTTTCTTGAGCGGCAGGTGTCGTAGGGATACTTGTCACTCGCGTACACACCTTTACGAACGTCCCTCGTAAACATCTAGGGGTTGACTAGGTCTGTACGCATCTTTGATTAGTTATTTTGTTTTTATTATTATTTTATATTATTATTTTTTTATTTTATGTTTATTGGGTAAATGAACACTGGGTGGTGGTTTTTTTTTGTGTGCGTTATCTTATGTATTGAATGTAATGAGCTGGTGGTGTTTTTTATTGGTAACTCGCAAGGCTTATGGGTTTTGCTGCTGGTGTCTTTTTGTTTTGCGGGGGGTTTTTTCCTTCTTGTTCTTGCTAGCGGGGGGGGACTCTGGGGGTTATTTTTGTAAGAAATATTCCTGATCTTCTGTACCTTCTCGAAACATCTTTTGCTGTTCCTG
>JABUQX010086027.1:0-22500 GCA_015478945.1 Trachelipus rathkii | reverse complement strand
TTTAGTTTTGCGTGACGAATCGGAGGAGAGTTTAAGAGGATTGGCAGAAGGGTTTGAAAGTAAATGTAGATAAGAGTAAGGTTATAATAGAGAGTGAATAAAGTCCACGGTGTAGTATGTTAGATGGTGAGCGATTGGAACAAGTATCAGATTTAATATTTAGGATATATGTTGAGTGAAGAACGGATGATGGAGTGTGTTGTAGGATGTGAACGGTCAATAAAATTCTGAATGGAAAAAGGGATAAGTCGAATCCGCTGGGTGTTTGCATGAGGGTATATTGTCACCTGTGTTAATATATAGAAGTGAAACTATGGTATGGAACAAGAGGTATACATCTTAAGGTAGCAATGAGTTTAGGTTGAAAAAATGATAAAATGAAAATGAACCGCATTAGGGATTCTGTGTGTCAAAAAGCGTATGAAGAAAGAATAAACGAGAGTACATTGAAATGGTTTGGTATATGAAAAGGATAGATGATAGTCGTTGGTTAATACGGATGTATAGCGGAGAGTGGTGGTTGAAATGCGACCGGCTGGAAGTGTATCAAAGTCAGTAAAGGAATGTGAAATTTGCAGAGTCGAGAAGAAAGGTGAATGGTGGAGTTCTTGTGAGGTGGTTGTTGTGTGACCCCTGGTCCAAGGGTTGAACGCTACATTGACGAGATACCACAGTGAGAATCTGTTGCGGCCCTGTGAAGCCCTAGGTTGAATTTTTTCTGTCTCCTACGAGTTCTCACTTAAGGGTAAGAGGGATGGTTTTTCTTTTCGATTTATGTCATGTATCTACTACTTTTTCTGTTTCTGGTGTAAAATGCTTGCGCAACTCACCCCCAATCCGGGGAAAGGAGGTAGTTGATTAAATATATATATATATAATATTAATATATATATATATATATAATATATATATATATATATATATATATTATATATATATATATATATATATATATATATATATATATAATATATAAAATTATATATATTATTATTATTGTGATTATTTTTATTATTACTATGTAAGCTCTTATCAGTATTATTAGTATATTTGTCTACAATTATAGCTATCTTGTTACTGTTATTATGAATATTATTGTTACATTATTATTTTTAATAATTATTATTATAATCAAATTTTATTATTATTATTAAGTTGAACTTTTCAATGTAATATATTATTTTGTAATCTCTGCAAATACTTCATTAAATGTATTTAAAATTTTCACTAGTATTATATTTTTTTCTCTCTCTCACTGTATATATATATATATATATTATATATATATATATATATATATATATATATAAATATATATATATATATATTTATATATATATAATATATATATATATATATATATATATATATATATATATATATATATATATCCATTGGAAACCATATTTTTCCATGCTTCCTATCCAGCAGGTATCCTATGGTAATATCTCTCTTTCCTATATGTTATCTGTAGGATTTTGGGCAATCCTTTGAGCTACCTTATGAAAATCTGTCGGATAATTCCTTCAAGAACCAGCAAATTTTTAGATTGCATCAGCCATAATTTTCCAAGAAGAATTAGTGTGGATTCCTGTAAATCGACAAGGGATCCATAAGAATCCTTTAGGTATGACATATGGAATTCCAAAGGAAATTTCCTTTGGGAATTTCAAAATTCCTATCTTAATACCATAGCTGGGCATGCCGCAACGATTTTCGGCTATTCGGCTAATCGGCTACGCCGCACTATCAATTCTTATAGCCGTAGTCGTAGCCGAAATTTTTTTTTAAATAGTCGGACAAGCCAACGACGCACTGCATTTTTCCGCGGCTATCGTTTCGGCTATGGAATTTTTTTAAATTAATTAAGTGAACCCTAACTCCGTTCTCCCTGATGACAAGTCACTTTCGAAAACGGGTTTTATATTGGTATGAAAAAGGCGTGGCATTGTAGTGATAAGTGTGTAATAATATTTTCAGTCTTAGTTCTATACTAATACGAATAAGATGTGTCAAAAGCTAAAAGAAGAAAAGTGCAACCTGTTTTAAACACGCAGTTTTATTCAAAATTCCTTTGTGATGTTCTTGTCATGTTATTATTTTATTAATTAGGTATTATTATTATTATGTTACTAAGTAATTAAGTAATAATTATTATAATTACTAATTTACTGATTAGTAGTTACTAGTTACTAAGTAATTAATTACTAGTAAAATATATATATAATAAATTAATAATATATAATATAATATAATATATATAGTATTATATATATATTATTATATATATATATATATATATATATATATATATATATATATAATATCTATATAATATATATATATTATATATATATATATATATATATATATATATAATATATATATATATATATATATATTAATTAGATTTATTAATTTATCAGATACTGAAATTTAATTAAATAATTTGTATAAAGTATAAACATAAAATTATTAAAATAATTAAATACATGGATAAGTTTGTGACTAGGACCAGAGGTGTTTCTGGAGACAGTTCAGCCGCTGCCAGTAGTAGCTTAAGGAGCAGCTCTCCCATTTTAAATGAGAGCTGTGACATGGACAGCCAAAGATCTCTTACTGATCCTGTCACTGTAACCCTTGATTGTGAGGAGACGAGGGATCCTGGAAACCAAGGCCAAGAGGGCAACGAGGATGCCGTCAAAGAGTTGAAAAGCTATTTGCTCACTCTTGAGAGGTAAGAAACTCGCCTCCATGCTATAGTAAAGACTAAAGACTAAAGACTAAAGAGCATAGTAAAGAGTAAAGACTATAAAGTAACCAAATTAAATCTTTAAATAAAATCTAGTAAATTAACTTTTTTTGAATTTTTTCATGATTGAACATTTAAATATGAAATTACAATAGTCAAATTCAAAAAAATTAAAAACTTCTATTTATTTCAGTTTCTTCATCTTTGAAAAATTTTTGAGGACTGATGAGAAAGTTGATGGGGTGTCTCTTAGGAAGATTCACACTGGTGTTGCCAAGTGTAAACATCCTGCCTGCAAAGGGAAGAAGGGGCTTTCCTACAGCACCCAGACAAGGTCCCACCTCAAGCAGCATTACAAGCATGTAAGTTTAAATAATTATTAATTAAATAATTTAGATAAGATCACAACAACTAACTGGTGTTGCTAGTTAATTAGTTATCAAGATTTAAACACTCTTGTATAAAGTCTTGATACTTTATACAAATGTTATCAAAGAAAATTAAAAAATTTGTAATTAAAGTTTGTATTATTTTTATATACCAGATGCACAATGACCTTCTCCCTCACCTCTCTGCAGCCATTGAAGGGCTTAGCAAGCGCGGTCGCTCCAGTTCAAGGGAGAGTGAGTCTCGCAAGCGTCAGATGTCTCTGGATGAGAGCTTCAGGTCAAAGTTCAGCCAGCAGAGAGCAAGACAAGGTTACACCAGGTGAAAAAATTCAGAAACATAATATTAGTTATTTTAATTGAACTCAATTTTTTTTAAATAGGTATATGAGCGACTTAGCGTCTTCACGTTTTAAAAATATTTTTATTAAAAATTTAAAATATATTGATTTATTAACTTAATTACTTTTTCATCATTAGGTGGTTCATTCATTCAATGATGCCACTGGATTTAGCTGATGATCCTTACACGAAGGAGATGTTTTACCTCATTAATCCCGAGTTTCATCCCACCTCAAGGAGGACTTTGAGCAGGGATATTGAAAAGCTGATGCAAAAGGGGAAGACTCGACTGATAAACAACCTCTTCCACCAGAAGTGGGTGGCCACTACAGCCGACAGTTGGACCGCCCACAATAGGTCCTTCTTGGGAATGACAGTCCACTGGATTGACAGGGTCAACCTCAAAAGGTGCCATGCAACTTTGGCGGTCAGGGAGGTGAAGGTAAGAAAATTAAAAAGTTAAATTTTGTCATTTTATACCTTAGTCTCATAACCATAAGAACATATGAGGTGTAAATATTATTTAATTTACAGACTAAAACAATAAAATTATTGTCTTTAGGAAAGGCAAACTCACCAGTTACTGGGGAAACTAATCACAGAGATTCATCATGAGTTTAGCATCCACGGTAAGGTGAAGGCCACCACTACGGACAATGGCACCAACTACGTGGCAGCCTTCAACGCCTTTGGTGAGTCCAACCAGGACCAGGAGAACCTTCCTATGGACCCTGATTATCCTGACTTGGAGATTGTGGATCTCCAGGAGCTCCTGAGGGCTGAGGGTGACAACCCAAGTCTGCCGCCTCAACACCGCTGCAGGTACTTAGAATTCGCGAAAACTAGTGCTAAATGCTACTAATATATATTAATAATATTATTAAGTAATAAGTATTAACAAATAAAGATTTGTCATTTAAGATTTAACTAATAATCTTTGAATTTCTTGAATTAAATATCTTATTGTTTCAGTGCTCACACACTCAATCTGTTGGCGACAACAGATGTGAGTGATATACAGGGCTGGAGCAAGGGGGGCTCACAGTGGAGGAGGACCATAGCTAAGATCCAGGCCCTGTGGAACCTTCAGAACAGGGCCCCAGTGGTGGCCAACCAGATCAAGATTGTCGCCAAAAGAAAACTGAAGACTCCTGTGGTGACAAGGTAGTAGTAGTTACTATTAAAAAAAGAAATTTAGCGTAAGAAATTGTTGCCGATTAATTATAGACAAGTTCATTTTATAAGTTTTTGATATTTTATATAAAGTTATATTTATTTCTGCAGATGGAACTCCCTATATGATAGTGTGATGGTCCTTCTGGAGGTTTTAAGGGTCGAAAACCAAATGGATGCCATAAACACCATCCTCATCAAGCAGCCCAAGGGAGGTTCCCCTCTCACAGAGGTAGACGTCGAGGTAAATATAAAGTATTTTTAAAGTAGCAATTGCTCTTTTAATATTTTTATTTATAATTTAATAAATTTATTAAATTATAAATCTCCTCACAAACCCAAACCCCCTCCATTAATCCCTGTTCTGTACCTGTACCATCGCTCTTGCTTGCCCAACACTCATATCGCTACTTCGTAAACAATCTCTAACTGAATATATCCACCTTTTTTTCCGGTCGTCCGACAGGCAAAACACTCTCACATGTGCTCTTATACACTTTCTTAACCAATATGGTGTTCTCCACCTTCTCCACATGTCCAAACCATCTTACAAAATCCTCATCAAATTTGGCAGTCTTTTCCCTTACCCGCAAGACACGCTTCCATGATAAACTCGTTCCTCATCTTATCCAATCTCCTAACTGCCAAGAACGCCCTCAGATTGTCCATCTGTACAACCCTCACTCTTGATCTATTCGCCCTATTCCATACAGATACCTCGCTCTCGTGCTCCCGTATTTTTATTAATAATCAATTATGCTTACGTAACTAAGCAATATATTAATTTTCACTCTTTCAGGTCATGAACGAGTACACATTGGTCATGCAGCCTGTGGCGCAGTGTCTTGATATGCTTCAGGGGGAGAAAAGGGCATACATGGGCACCCTCCTACCCCAACTTTGGTTGATGAAGACCAGCCTTGAGGAGAAGAGTGAAAATATTCATCTTGTGTATGCAAGGCCACTAGTACAGGCCCTCCTCAGTGGCTATGAAAAGAGGTTTGGCCACCTCTTTCAGAATAGGGATCTCCTTATGGCCACTGCCCTTCACCCCTCCTTCACCCTTAAGGCCCTAGAAAGCATTGCACCTGACATGGTGGAGGAGATCGGGGACAGGATTACCCGGAAGATAGGGGACTCCATCAAACCCACTGAGAAACAGCAGCAGCGTCAGCTTGGCCAGCCAACAGAAAAAGAACCCCACAATTCAGACGCACTCCTATTCAGTAAATTGTTTTCTAGAGTATTGGTACGCAGAGCAAGCCAGCAACAGGATGTGGAAATCGTCATACGAAAGTCCATGGAGGAGTGGGTGCCCTCTCAAGAAGATCCGAGCTGTTCCTGTTTCCCCAACCAGCATAGGGAGATATGGATAGATCTATTTATAAAATATAATACCCCCATTCCTAGTTCAGCAGCTGTGGAGAGGTGCTTCAGCGCGGGTGGGGACATCCTCAGGGCCAAGAGATCGTCCTTGAAGGAGGAAAGGTTTGAGGACCTTCTTTTCCTCAAAGGAAATATGGACCTCCTGCAGGAAGTGATTAGCCAGGAGGACATGGAGGAGGAAGAGGACCTATAGCTATGAAAGTATTTAACTATTTATGTAGTTAACATTTAATAAAAAAATTAAATAAATCTGTTTTACTATCTTATAAAAGGTTTAAAATGTAAAGGCATGCTTTCGTTATCGCGCAAAAGTTTACTTTGTAATTTAACGGTATCGCCGTAGGATAGCCGAATAGCCGCATAGTTAATGCCGCACTGAGGTTTTCAAAAATGCAGTCGGATAGCCGACGACGCACTAGTTAGGTGGCAAAGCCGAATAGCCGATGACGGACCTCGAAAAATTATAGCCGCGCCCAGCTCTGCTTAATACCAGTATTCAGGGTCTCAAATTCCTGGCGGTTTCATCAGGAATTTTCCTAATGGTAACTGAAAATCCACTAGGAAACATACTGGAATCCTTCAGGAATTTTTGGCTGGGAATATTTCAACATAGAAAATTTCAGAGTCAAAATGTGTGGGTCGCACTAAAGCTTTACCATATATATATATATATATATATATATATATATATCTGTCAATCTATATTTATATATGTATATATAATATATATAATATATATATATATATATATATATTATATATATATATATATAATATATATAATATATATATTATATATATATATATATAATGATATATATATATATATATAATTATATTATATAATATATATATAATATATATATTATATATATTATATATATTATATATATATAATATATATATATATAACATATACTATATATATATAATATATATATATATATATATATATAATATATATAATATATGCTTGCCTATAGGCTATTTTTTCAGTAACTTCTATTTGAGCTAACGAAAACATTTTGTCCTGGCTTCAATGTGCGGTTGGCTTAATGAAAATATTATAACAGCTGATAGCACTCAAGATTACGTGTCTGTTTAACATCATGATCATTGATGACTAATTTCTTGGCATTAACTTCCATTCTTCGCCTAAAGCTTGTCCAGTAAGGTAACAGTGTCCTGTTTTTGATTAAGTGTAAGTTTCTAAGTTATTTTAAAAATGTCCGTCCAAGACCAAGATGCATAGATGGATAATCTTAGGGGAGTGTTAGGTGGAAAGAATTGATAAAATGAGGAATGAAAGTATTAGAGAATTGTGTGGTGTAAATAAAGGTGTAAATGAGAGAATAAACAAATGTGTATTGAGATGGTTTGGTCATATTGAAAAAGGATGGATGACTGGTTACGTTTGATATATAGTGCTGTGTGTGCAGGGAAACGACCGGCTTGGAGACCATAGAAAAAATGGATTGAGCAAGTAAAGGAATGTTTGAAGGAAAGGAAGGAGAGCTTGGCAGAGGCGAGAAGAAAGGTGCATAATAGGAGTGAATGTCGGGTTGTGTGAGGGGGGGGGTATGGTTGGGGGCCTTGCTCAAAGGATGAGCGCCACATTGACGAGATATCACATTGAGGTTCCATCGCAGTTTTGCGAAGCCCAATGGTGGAAAATTTTTACTGCGACAAGCTCTCACTTCTATTTAACTGTTCCATTTTCCGTGCAAGTTACGCATCTCTATCCCCACATCTAGTGGGAAGAGAAGGGAGGATAAAGAAAGAAAGGATTTTTTTTTTTTTTTTTGATTTGATGTACAGGGATCACCACAGCACACAGGTCATAAGGCTATACCGTGTCAGCAAACCAACAACAGGGGAAGTCCATAGCAAAACGACATTAAAATCTCGCTGAGAGAATTAAATCTTATAGAGGATGTTTAAATCACACAGGAAGGCAAAAACGCTGTCACTTCGCAACCCACAAACACATGAAAAATTGAAAGGCGGCAACTCGAGCAGCAAAACGGGCAAGATGGTTCTCCATCCTGCGACATGAGAAAACCATGGGTGAAATTGGTAAGTCCTATTCGCAATCGAGCCAGGACCACCTCCAAAAGGCGACTTCTCCTGCAAGAAAAGGACCAGTGGCCAATGAGGGGTTTGACTGCACGGAACTTGGCGCCACGATTATCCTCCGACCAACAAGGCTGCCAGCAAGAACGGAAACCGCGACGAATGGATATATAAAAATCAGAAGCAGGAAGGCGTCCCAGTCGCAAATCAGGAGGAAGGTATTGTACATTTGACTACGTTGTTCGCTGCATGTTTAGCTTCCCTGTCAGCTTGTTGAGACATCCCAATGAAAAATCCTGCAAAATACTCAACAACCAATCGGCATTGGGGATGCAACAGAGTCACCCCACAAAGGATGGCGGAGGTTAAAGTCCCGAGGACCAACATGGGCGGCGGGAGACTCGTGAAAAAATCGACGAGGGTCCTCAATGGCTATATGGACAGCTGGGCGCCAGTACACTGAGCACAGCTAAGCGGCGCGTCAAAGATGATACGAGCCGCTACGGCATGCAGTGGAGTGGAGAGGGGAATAGGAGTAAATGGGACAGACTCGTGAAGCAGGATCGCTGCCCCACATCTGTCGCTGGCTTCACGAATATGGGAAATAAGGGGTACCTTGAATGTTGCAAAAGGTCACGGTCACGAAGTTGCAACTCCTATAAACAAACGGTCAAGGGCTGATGATCGACAAGTAATCTCTCGAGTTCTTCGTAATTAGCAAAGTATCCGCGGCAGTTCCATTGATGAACGTGCATAAACGGGAAGCAATGATTAGGACATCCGTGACAATAGTCACGATGTTCTGGGATGTGGCAGTCTTCGCAGAGGGCAAAGGCAGAAGGCCCCGTGAGCCGTCGGACGACTCACCGACAGAAACCTCAAACCCCAGAGGGAGAGGAAGATCACGCAGCAGGGATATGTGTGGACCCCAAAGAGGCGCGCAAAGTCACACTCCACATTTCGAACATTCCTCCCCTCAGACACACCCCTGCCAGGCTTTTTAGCAGGCTGGGAAGGGGGACGTGTCCTGCCAGGAGGTGCTCTAGCAGATTCCTGGGAAGATGGAAGAGGGGGACAAGTAGGAGCGGTGTCGGCGGGAGTGAGAAGAGACACATCGGAAGACGAGTGTATGACGTCCGCAGTCAAAATCTCGGAAGCGGTCCGCACTTGAGTAGAGCCAGAAGGCACAGTCGACGGGTCCGAAGTCAAAGGGGGTGGAGGGGAAGAGGCAGGAAGGGAAGACTCCTCTATCCTCCTGCGTCCACCAGCAGCCAACCCACCCTCAACACACATCGAAGCGGCGCCACGTCTACCCGAAGGAAGACTGCGAGCGGGCGAGGTGTTAATCGATACCTCCTCGGACCTCCCTTTGGGCAGGACAACAGTGTCAGCACGTGACACACCCACGGAAAGGAAGAGTAGTTCGAAGAGTCCCATCGTGCCACCGAAAAGTTTCAAATCCTTGAAATGCAGAAGCGAAAGCGGCGTTAGGCGGCTAAGCAGAAAATTATCAACGGGCAGAGGTCGACCACTGTCGTCAGAAGATCGGCCACAGCGGGTGTCTGCTCGGCGAGCCAGTTTAGGCAGGACAGAACAGGTCCCCCAGGACAAACGGGATCCTTCTGCCTTCAGCAAGTCCGCGGCCCGTAAAGCAAGCCGAGTACGGATGTCTGCGCGGCGAAGATCGCCCTTGCACTGAACTCTCGAAACCTTGTTAATGAGGACTGGTGTTTTCCCCGGCGAAAACGGAAAGCGGTGGCGTTATCCGGTGAAAAACGTACAGGTAGGCTCCGGCGAGGCACAAGGACGTTTGCATCGACCTCAGAAGCGGAACATGTCGCAAAATCAGATATCCCCTTGGGAGCTGCATGGACCTCAACAAGGAGAGGAGCATGAGAGAGGGTCGTGTGTGTGTCGGCGAAGAACGACGAGTGGTCCGGATGGAACCTTTTGAGAGTTGTGAGGACAATTGTCCAGAGCCACAGGAAACACCAAAGCAGGTGATCCGGTAACCGGCACGGAAGGCCGAACGGTCGAACGTGTGAAAGCGGACCAAGTTCCGGACACAACGCACGGGGCGATGGGCAACGGTAGAGGCAATCGCAGATGGAGTGGACGTTGCAGCAGCCATAAAAGAGAAGATGAGCCAGCCTTCTCTCTCGCCCGGCGGTAGCCTCCTCGACCGGTCAAACTTATGAATGCGCACTGTCCAGGATTCCTTCTCCAAGGCAAAAAAAGGGCAAGTCGACTAGAGGCTGGGGAGGGCCCCTTGCAGTTAGGAACATGGAGGGATTCTTTGTCACCAGTTTCGGTGGAGAGAATTGCCACACGTCGGACAGATGTCGGGGAGACCGACAATAATTTCTGGGGTGACCAATTTATGGCACGTTGAAACATCCTCTCGAAGGGCAAAGTCCGAACCGTGTGAATGTGAAAAAACCCAGTTTCACCTGGATGGAGGGAAAGGCACAGAGAAGGTAAGTAACAGACGAGGGTTCGTCGTTAAGGGGTTCTCCTTACGAGGAGGGAACCGATAAACGTCGGTGATAGGCACGTGGTGAGCTTGTAAATGAGTAAGGATGTCAATCGAAGCATCGGAACAGAACTCCGGCGCATATATGGTACCCTTCGACGTGTTACGTACATCATCAGGTTTAGAAATGATGGGAATCTTCCCCAGATGTGATAGGGAAGCAAGAGATGTGAAAGGGAAGCAAGTACGTTGCCTGGGTACGAGAGGCAGCACGAACCAAGAGGGAACCGTTCCTCATTGGAGTAGCCCATGGCTCAGTAGTTTGAAGAGCAGCTTCCAAAGCATCACTAAGGATAAGCTGGCTCACAGAAGTCAGTGGCCGAGATGACGTCGAATGTAAATAAAAATAAAGCGGGTAGGAATCGAGACCCGGGACCCCTGGAGGGGGGTCGGAGAAAGCGATCGTCGGAGTAGGTTGAAACTGACGTTTAGGGATGGAACCCCGCTGACGCAGGGGATCTTGGGATGGCAAACGTAAAGACGAAGAGACAAGGGTATTCTGAGAGGCCACAAACAGGCTAATTAGGTAGTGTGCACGGGACCGGAACTGACACAGTTCCCGGGTGGCGATGGCACGGCGTGGTCACCGTGCTTCTTGTTTTGCGGTACCAACCATTCATCAACAAGGGCACCAAAAGCCCCTACTGGGCGCAGCTGGGAACACCCGGGAGGAGACGGGTTGGGGACCCGCCAGCATCGGTGATAGCCGCCTTTCTGCGCGACTTTAAATTTTTTAGACGTTTTTTCCCTGAAAAATAACTCCTGCAAAACATCATGCCACCGCAATAAATGAACACAACTATTCAATACGAGGCGAGGCATAAGATACCGCGCTACGCAATGATATCGATAAATCCCTCTGGTGCGCTGAAGCGCGCACACGCCGACCGCCCACCACCAGGACCAGAGTCATAGGAATCAAACACATACTCCCCTCCACTAACGGGGATTGCAACCCCCAGCAAGGTGGGCCATGCGGTGCGGTCCTCGGGAAACCCTCCGGAGCTCCGCGTCCAGTCCCAAAGATGGAAAAGAAAAGCCGTGCACCACACGGATAAGACGCGAATCCCAAGATTATGCGGCCCAAGTGCAGAAGCCTCCGTCACAGGTTAGGGCAAGGTTCGGACCCCCTACATAGGCGCCCGGAGAAAAGCCAAGAAAAAACCGGCTTTTACCTGCACCTTCACCGCACGTCGAAGGAGGGCAGATGCCCCATTAGACACACAGGGAAACAAAGCCAGTCAGCAACCAGGAAGCAGGGAATAGGCGGGAGACTCTCAGAAGGAGAGATCAGCTATACGTAGGTACTACGTACAGAATAAAAGGAAAAGAAAGGACATTAAACTGAGGATAAGACATAGGTAAGAGGAAAAATAATAAAAATATAATAATAATAATAGCAATAATAATAATAATAATAATAATAATATATAATAATAATAATAATAAAAATAATTAATAATAAAAATATAAGAATTACAAGTAACAAAAAATAATAAAAAAATCAATAATAATAAAAATAGAAAATAATAATAAGAAAATAATAAAGATAATAAGAATAAGAAAAACAATAATACAACATTAAAAAATAAACCGAAGAACAGAAAAGGAAAGGGGAATCCACAAAAAAGGGGAAAAATCAACAAAAACAAAAATGTACAACCACTTCGAGATGACCATTTGGAAAAGGTATCTGAGCCCCCCCCCCCCACCCGCCAAGGTGGGGGTTACGAAACGGCGAAAATAATATCAATAATAATCATATAATAATGGGAATTAATAAGTGATAGATAATAGATAATAATAATAATAATAATAATAATAATACTAATACTTAACTAAGTAATATGTAAAATATAAAGAAGAGCATTAAATTTAATAAGTTTAACATTTTTGAAGATTATAAGTTTGTTATGTGTACATTTTAATAAGATGTTCTGTTACAGCTGGTGTTGGAAGAATTCCCAAATCGGTATAAAGCAACGTTATTATAAACTTGGAGGGTGAATCCCACAACGGATTTCTCTCGGCTTAAGTCACCACTATGACTCAGATGGATTACTGCGAAAACAAAACAATGCGTATATATTATATAAATATATATTATAATATAATATATATATATATATATATTTATATATATATATAAAATATTATATAGTATATGGTATATTACTATATATTATATATATATAATAATATATATATAATACTATAATACATATAATATATATATATATAATCATTCATCCACCTTCTTTCCCCAAGACTGGGAGCAAGGTGAGTACCAATCATCGGAAAATGAAACGTAGTAGAAGAATATGACACAAGTCAAAAGAAAGCCCAGGCTTACCGCCCCCTCGATACCTATAGTTGAAGAACTTCCATGTCGGCATAGTCAGAAAAGCCATCCCTTACAGCTTTATTTACGCGGACGGGAACTCTCCTATCCTTATGGCATATCGTCAAGTGTAGGCGAGTTCATCCCCTGGCCCAGGTGGGCCACAACCCATAACCCCTCACAAAAACTCCGCCATTCACTCCCTATTATGCACCTTATTCTCACCTCTGACCAAACCGCACTTATCTCTCATCCAGACCATTCCTTACTGACTCAAGTCCACTTTTTCTTCGGGCTCCCAGCACCGGTCAATTCCCTAACCACAACTCGGCCACTTTACGTCCCGCTTAACCACACCGAACTTATCATTCATCACTTTCCACATGGCAAATCATCTCAAGTCGTACTTACATTTATTCACTCATTTACCCCTTTCTTCACAACCACATTTAACTCTACTAATCACGTTCATTCCTTCATTTTATCAATTCTTCTAAAAATAACCACGCCAATTAAGATTTTCCATCTGAACACATATGGATTTTTAGAGTCTGATACCTATCAGACCATAGTCTCACACACTATACATAACAAACAGGTAAAAACCAGACCCTCTTGTAAAACCCTGTAGTAGCAGCTCAACGAACTTAGTCCCTTTACATGCCACCAAACCGATTTACATTTGCACCAGCCACCATTCTGCCATTCACAACTTTCTACCAACACTCTACATATCCGTTCCCTTTTCATCCAATATATATCCTAAATATTTAAACTCAGACACTTGTACCAGCTGCTTACCATCTAATACAAGGTGTATACCAAGTTGAAATTTTCAAATTCCCTGTGTTTTCTCTGTTTTCCAAAATTTTTCCCCATACCAATACTTATGTTTTGTTTCCATCATTTTATCTTTGTTATCAATAAGGAAAGGTGAAAAAATGAAAGCCCTCCAGAGCCCACCCTCTAACCATCCCAGTAAACAAATTTTCTTGGCCAGCTTTCACAAATCTACATTGGACATTCATTTGAACATTTTTACAAGTGAAATTTATATTTGCATTGAAAATTTTTTAAACAACTTCCAAAATTATTTATACAGCCAAAGTTATGAACACAATCAATTAATTTTCTAAATATCTGCCAAATATGTTTACCAAGGTCCCTGCTTTGGTTTCATTTTTCCTTTTCTTTTACTTGTTCAAAATAAAAATTACAAAAACAAAGGTAGAAAAATATAAAAACATAATTTATTATACATAAATTGATTAAATATGAATAAAAAATGATTTTTCCTTTCTCTAAAACAAATAAAATTATTTAATTCTAAATAAACCTACTAAATAAGTACATTAATCTTAAAAAAAAAAAGTATGACTGTTTAAGAAAAACTCTTTTCTCTTCTAAAATATGAAGTTGTTTTTCGGTCTCTTTGACAATATTTCTCTTAACTTCTTCAGCCTCTTTAATCTCAGCTGCTAATTTCCTCTTTTTTTTTTTTTCACCTTCCAGAGTTTCTGCCTTTCTTTGGCACATAGTTTTCTTTTAAGTATGTCTTATACTCTGAAGAAGCATTGCGCCAGTATGACATCATTTCTCATTCTGTAATACATATAATCAACCCCTCCCGATTTTTCATTATTAAGCAATAACTTTTTAGCAAACAATTGGACTCTTTCACGCAAATCTTCTTGTTAGGACAAATTCCTTCTAATTTCCCTCTTAATCCCTCTTTTGCGTAAGATACAGTCCATACTTTTCTGCATTATGAAATTTTTCTTTATCTTTAAATTAATTTTCATTAAATCTTTGATGTCTGAACAATAAATGTCCGGTTTTAGAATTCTTTTCATTAAAGTTTTAACAAGTGACTGAGATCATCATATACAAGAAGGGTGTCAATGGGTCTTCACGTTGAAACTTCAATAGAAATCCTTCCAACTGACGAGCTATTGCTTGGAAAAACCCCAACTTTGCATGTAATAAGGAATCCTTTAAATTTGATTTCACCTTTCCAAACACTTTTGAATTATTCAATTCCCCAACTTCTTCCATGTACTTTCGAAGTCTTGGAAGCAATCGAATTGTTGTTGTGGCATTTACATTTTTCAACCCATCTTGTCAAACAAAATTTAGCAGGAAACTCTTCAGAGCCTGTTATTTTCATGAATGTTCCCCTTCTACTTGGAAAATTGTTAAATAAATAATAAGAGAACGCCCTTAGTTATTCTAATGATCCCACTTTGGTGCTTTAATGACGCACGTTTGAGAGGCTCCATGAACAACTATCAGAAGAGCAACTTCCAGAAATTCAATCATCTTGGGAGCTTCCGACACAGGTAATTTAATTCTGCTTTCAGACAAAGACAACATTTTTTCAGCTGACACTTAGGTCCACGCCATTGGAAATTACCTGTCACTTTAATGAAGTCAACCAGCCACTAACATTGACCCAACGGCCCCTGCTTGAATATTCATCCAAAAGCCACTTCTCCCAAGCACTTCGCAGTGTCCTTAGAGTAAGGACTACGTCTACCTAGAACACTCACACCCTAGTAACGATAGACGTAGTGGTTGCTAGCAGACCCCCACTCATCAGTTACAGCTCTTCAAACTCACATGTTATATCCATTTGATTGTGCTTTGTCGAGATTTTATTTAAAGGGGGCCGCACTCATAGGATATTGATATATAAGAAGTATTTCTCAATACATCTCGCATTTTTTTAATAAAGTAAGGAGCTAAACCAAATACACACATAAATAGGAAAGTTCTATCTTTGCTCCACACCAAAGGATGAGCTATCTGCGAATCAGAAACATCTTACTAAATTGATTTTGGCAACAATCAAGAAGCTCGATTGGAAATATGAGCTTGGATTAAACAGTCAAAAACTCTACTATTTCAGCTTTCTGTACCATCGTTTGCCTTGCATAAAAGAGACATCCAAGGTAGATTCAACTAGAACTGCCCTGAGAACAAAAACTTATGCCAGAATTTTCGTTTGCAAGTTTAGAATTTAGATTAAAACAGTTACCCAGAGTACTGTTGCTTAACAAGAATTGTTTCATCATGTCCAAGCGAACTGGCATTTTTAAGACGTCATGTCATATTCAGACATCTCGGGTGGCTATGGTGTTCTTGCTACTTGCATGCGACTTTTATGGATCTTGTGGCCATATTGGGAAGAGGCAAACATTTCTTTGCGTAGAATGCACAAAGTCGCGTAATTGTTCCGATTCGCTTCTCTGAGCCATTTTGACCATTCTGGATGCAGAGTGGAGTCCAGCCAGTGTAAATTAAAACTGGCTTTATAATAGTTTTTTGCCATCTTATTCTAATATTTAAATATTATATAATACAAATTAATTCATTGCTGTAACAACCTCAGAGCCTCTCAAGCTCTAGCTTCGATTCTGTACGCAGTCTGATCACTGCGAGCTGTGCGAGCATGTTGACGCAGAATAATGTACCATTAAATTCACTCACATGATCAGAACAATAACCCTAATTTAAAGATCTCAACTAACTCAAGAACCCGTATTAAAATTCTTAGGCTAAGAAAAAGACGATATATAAATTTTTTACTTAATTTTACTCCATATTGGAACTTATCAACAATTTAAATTCTAAACTCTAGGAAGCAGGAGACATCATGAAATCGAGATTCTTGTACCACATCTTTCTACTTTCCTCCTCCATCAAAGACAAAACACCTTTCTAACATCCCTTGAGCCAACTGAGCTTCCTTAAGATCTCCCTTTTTAAGATAATTTTGAAGTCAATATGTGCTTCACTATACTTCTTTAGGGGTTAAGGCAAAAATGATGCCTGATATAAATTGGATTGGAAAATTTTTTTTCCCTGTGTTTTCCCTGCACACTTTTCATTTTCCCTGTGTTTTCCCTGTTTTCCCTGTTGGTATACACCTTGTCAAGGTGTATACCAAGTTGAAATTTTCAAATTCCCTGTGTTTTCCCTGTTCTTCAAAAATTTTCCCTGGACTAAAATAAATGATAAAAAACATCATTTTATCTTTGTTATCAATAAGGAAAAGTGAAAAAACGAAAGCCCTCCAGAGTCCACCCTCTAACCATCCCAGTAAACAAATTTTCTTGGCCAGCTTTCACAAATTTAAATGACATCATACAATTTAACACTTTATAAGTGAAATTTATATTTGCATTGACAATTTTTTAAACAACTTACAAAATTATTTATAAAGCCAAAGTTATGAACACAATCAATTAATTTTCTAAATATCTGCCAAATATGTTTACCAGGTCCCTGCTTTTGCTTTCATTTTTTCCCTTTTCTTTTACTTTATTTAAAATAAAAATTACAAAAACAAAGGCTACACAAAAAATATAAAAACATTTGCACATTTCTTTTCTCTAAAATAAAATAAAACCATTTTTTCCTGTTCTTAAAACAAAAATAACAAAACTATTTAATTCAAAACTAAACCTACTAAATAAGTACATTAATCTCAAAAAAAAAAAAAGTTTATGACTGTTTAAGAAAAGCTATTTTCTCTTCTAAAATTTGAAGTTTTTCGGTCTCTTTGAAAAATATTTATCTTAACTTCTTCAGCCTCTTTAATCTAAGCTGCTAATTCTCTTTTTTTTTTGCACCTTCCAGAGTTTCTGCTTCCTTTGGCACATAGTTTTTTTTTCTTGAAGTATGCCTCTTATCTCCGAAAAAAATTGCCGCAGTATGGTCATCTCATTTGTATATACAATAATCACCCCGCCAGTATTTTTCATTTACTTCAGCAATAACTCTTTTAGCAACAAGTGACTCTTCACACAAATTTTCTTGTAGACAGTGTTTGTTTGTCGAGAAACCTCTCTCTACAGAAGCATTCCCATGAAATAAAGAAAGAATCAGTGTTACAAACTTTTTTGTTTCTTTTTGAACGTTTACATTTTTAAAAATTTTAATGAAAAGTTGATCGAGTCTATCTTCCTTCTCATCAAAATTTTTCAGAAGTTCAAGGACATAGGAATTAGATATCAAGAGTTCATAACCTCTGATTGATCTATATCAGCCGTCAACCATCAATGCGCTTGATATCAATGAATTTATTCAACACACATTAATTCTTCATTACTTAGACAAGCATACCTTATGATGGACAGAACAACTTAATGCTTTGTGATGGAATATGAACGAGGACTTCTTTCTACTAACTTCTGATAAGTACTTGCAAATTACATACATCTTCTCTAAATTTTAAAATTTCTGGAGTTTGCAGCCTTCGAGGTGCATTCCAAATTCCCTCTTTTGCTGTATGATACAGGTCCATATTTTCTGCATTTATGAAATTTTTTTATCTTTAAAGTTAATTTTCATTAAAACTTTGACATCTGAACAATAATGTCCGGTTTTAGAATTCCCTTCATTAAAGTTTTAACTAAGTGACTGAGATCATCATACAAGAAGAGCGTCAATGGGTCTTCACATTGAAACTTCAATAGAAATCCTTCCAACTGACGAGCTACTGCTTGGAAAAAAACCCAACTTTGCATGTAATAAGGGATCCTTTAAATATGATTTCACCTTTCCAAAAACACTTTTGAATTTTTCAATTCCCAAACTTCTTCCACGTACTTTCGAAGGTCTGAAAGCCAACTTCGAATGGCTGTTTTGTGGCATTTAACATTTTTGCAACCCATCTTGGTCAACAATATTTAGCAGGAAATTCTCAAGAGCCTTATTTCATGAATTGCTCCCCTTCTATGGAAAAAATCTGTTAAATAACTACTAACAACCTCGGAAGCATTCTAATAAAGTCCCACTTTGTAAGCCTTATGACCGAGTTTTGAGAGCTCCTCATGGAGCATATGCAAAGAGCACTACACGAAACCACTTCACAAAGCACCCACCACACCACCATGAGCACGCGAGTTTCGGAAACAGGTATTTAATTCTGCTTCCAACAAAGACAACATTTTCCAGTTGACATTAGGTCCATCCATTGAAATACTTGTCACTTTAATGATGTCAACACAGCTGACCCAAGCCCCTGCTTAAGATTTTCCAAAAGATTCTCAGCTTTGGGTGTCTGGTAGGAACTTGAAGTAAAGATAACGACGTGCGTGTTATGGACTCGGTAGTTAAGTCTTTCAACCTCCTACATGTATATCCATTGAGTTCTTTGTGCAACTATTTATTAAAAAGCCTCAGCTATAGCGATATTGGATATATATGAAGTACATTTCTCGAATACACCTCGCATTTTTTTAGTAAAGTAAGGAGCTAAACCAAATACACATAAATAGGAAAGTTTATCTTTGCTCACACAAAGGACTGAGTTATCTGCGAATCAGGAAACATCTTACTAAATTGCTTTTGGCAACAATCAGAAGCTCTATTGGAAATATGAGATTGATTAACAGTCAAACTCCACATTATTTCAGCTTTCTGTGCATCTTTTGCCTTGCTAAAAGAGACAACCAAGGTAGAACCAACTGAGGCTCCCTGAGAACAAGAACTTGATGCAGAATTATTCGTTTGCAACTGTTTAGAATTAACTGAACAGTACCCAGTACTTTGCTTAACAAAATTGTTCATCATGTCCGGCGAGCAGGATTTTAAGCATTTAGTGATGCTCTGGTGTTTCTTGCTACTTGCATGACTTTTAATGGATCTTGTTGTGACTTTTAATGGATCTTGTTGTCATATTAGAAAGGCAAAATTCTTTCTTGCAGTAGATGCACAAAGCGTAATGTTCGATTTCGCTTCTCTGAGCCATTTTGACCATTCTGGATGCAGAGTGGAGTCCAGCCATTGTAAATTAAAACTGGCTTTATAATAGTTTTTTGCCATCTAATATTTAAATATTATTATATAATACAAATTAATTCAATTCTGTAAACTAAAAAAGAGAAGTTAGTTAAATGTGCTGATACTGCAGATGAATAAATTTTAATAAAAATAATATTATAAAGATTCAATAACTCAAGAAGTATAAATTCTTAGGCTAAGAAAAAGTTGATATATAAATTTTTTACTTAATTTTTGGAACTTATCAACAATTTAAATTCTAAGTACTAGGAAGAGGAGAATCATGAATGATATTCTTGTGCTCTTTACTTTCCTCCTCCTTCAAAGACAACACATCTTTCTAACATCCCTTGAGCAAACTGATGTTCCTTAAGATCTCCCTTTTTAAGAGAATTTCAAAGTCAATATGTGCTTCACTATACTTCTTTAGGGGTTAAGCAAAAATGATGCCTGAAATAAATTGGATAATTTTATTTTCCCCGTGTTTTCCCTGTTTTCCCTGCACACTTTTCATTTTCCCTGTGTTTTCCCTGTTGGTATATATATATATATATATATAATATTAATATATATATATATACTATATACTATATATATATAATATATATATTATTAGATTATATTATATATAAAATATATTATATTTATAAATTAAAATATGGATATATATATATACTTATATATATATTTATATATATAAAATATATTATGTAATATAATATATATATTTATCATATATATATATATATATATATAATAATATATATATATATTTATTATTATATATATAATATATATATTATATATATATAAATATTATATATAATATATATATATATTATATATATATATATATATATATACTATATATAACATTTACAGGGTTCACACTGAAATTTTGAATTGAATCCCTGACTTTCCCTGACCAAATCCTCAAATTTTCCTACCAGCTGTCGTTATTTTTTGGTTCGTATAAAATATCTATTAATTCATATTGCAGCCTAATTACTCAGATGATACCTTAAAGGACTGCAAATTTCTTTAGAAACTGTTCATCATCTTGATGAATTTTTAAAAAATTATTTTTTTTTTAGTAATCAGCCTATACCTTCCCCATAGCCGGCCAACGCACTCCTTTTTTTTTCAAAAGTAAACATTTATTTATACAAAAAGAAAATAAATTAAATTAAATTAATGGACTTGGTGAATAACGTCCACTGTGATCACAAAAGTTCTTAATGGGGAGATTTAGGTTAACTTTTTTCTTCTCATGCATCTGAATTTTGAATTTGTAAGCAGTCTTCTGCGTCAAAGCTTTAACGTCTTTACATTTTCTTGCCTTCTTTAAGTTTATCAGATCCTGTTGGCAATTTTCTTTTTTCAACCTTTTTACTCTTCTTTTTGGTTCTTGTTTTGACTCTTGAGATGTCTTTCATATCTCCTCATCTGAGACACAACCGCGTGTGATCGATCCTTCTCTTCGTCATTGACTCGCACTAACACTGCTCTACATAACCTATGTGTGAGATGGCTGCCATAGATATCCAGATAGACCGTTCGAAGGTATCGCACAACGTTCAGCAGCTCTCTCGAACATTTATACGCAGACGTGGTGCTGAATATATATGAATAGAGAGTCGAGGACTCTCCAGACTCCGTGAGCCTCTCCTCCTGCATGCACACGATCGTGCGCGAGCGTTGTCCAGCGCAGAGATATATACCCAATCCCTTAGATAAGCTCAATATAGAATACATCTATAATAGTCTGAACCAACCTTTTATAGTGCCATCTCTCATCATCGCGACACTTATGTACACTAGAGTACAATATACGTCATTTTACATCTCACTCACTCCTTCACATCCGACTCTCAAAACATTTATTATCTACTCTCTCCCTCACAGCTAGTAATACAACACATCGTCGCGACGATAGATGTCCTCCTGGCGTATTCATGAGACCATTTGACTGGTATCAGTTTCTTAGAAAAATAGGGAACAAGTCCATGGGTAATCACATATTTACATTTCATCAGCCCCATTTTAAATTGAAGCTAACGCACTATCTGGAAACATTATTTTAAATGTTTCTATATCTGCACACGAGTTTTAAAGACATTTATCATCCAACCACCTTTAATGCTAATAGTATTCAGATCTTGTAACATCATCTTTAATGCAAAAGATGAAACTTGATTGACAAACTGGGTTTTTTGGGTTGGTTATTAATAGAACACTCAGGGTCATTTACAATCCGTTGAGTATGATTAGAAGTTGAGGGAATGGCATAATTTTCAGTGCACACACTTTCACTAATATTTGTATTATTAGACACGTAAAGATAAGTTTTGCAATGATGGTTGGTCCTGCTGAATTTTGATTAAATTCAAATGAGTTTCCCCTCTTGAAAGTGAAACTTCGGCTTGGCGTCTCATGTTAGATGAATCAAGTCTTTTTACCATACTTCGCAGTATGTCTTGGAACTACCAGGTCCTTTACCCAACCAACTGATAAACTGTGGGGTCAGTTTGACGTGCCAACCACTGGTCGTTAAAGTTAGTTTTTTTGTTTGAAAGTCATTTTATAAAGTAAAAATAAAATACCTTCAAACTGCAAAAAAATCCAAAATCACTTCGTCAAACCTCAAAAAAAAAAAAACACCTCCAAAAAGTATAAATCCCAGAAAGGAAAAAGATAGAAACAGGATTAAGGTTCATGTCGATTA
>JABUQX010086026.1:5000-7500 GCA_015478945.1 Trachelipus rathkii | reverse complement strand
GATGGCGTGGGTAACTGTTGTTGTTGTTGTTGTTGTTGTTGTTAATGTTGTTGCTGCTGTTGTTGTTTTTGTTGTTGTTGTGGCTGTTGTCATCGTTGTAAGCTTAGATGAGGATCCTTGGGCTGTGGTTTGTTGCTGTGTGGATTCTGCTTGCAATAACTCGAGGCTTTACTGGTTTCTGATGTAGAAGATTATGTTTGTGATCGGCATTGGCTTGTAAATGGTTTTGTCTTGTTGTTGTTGATGTTGTTGGCTGTTTCTACCGTTGTTGTTGTTGTTGGTAATGGCCTCCTTGATGACTGTCACTGTTTTTTTGGCTGTTGGATGTACGAGGTCCGAGTTTGTGGTGATGGAGAAGAAGAAGAAGTGGAAACTCTTTGTAATTCTTTTTGCAATATCTCTACTAGAACGGTGATGGTACTTACGTTTAGCTGGAAAGTAAAATAAAATAAATAAATAAATCTGAATATATAACATTGAATCCGGCCCACAAGGAAAAGATGAAAAACGAAATTCACTAATGATGCGTAGGCAATTTCCTCTCTCTCTCTCTCTCTCTCTCTCTCTCTCTCTCTCTCTCTCTCTCTCTCTCTCTCTCTCTCTCTCTCTCTCTCTCTCTCTCTCTCTCTCTCTCTCTCTCCTCTCTCTCACTCTCGGATAAAGAGTATTCTTGAAAGGGATGATTTATAAGAGAAGTTAAAAAAAAAAAAAAAAAAATAATAAATAATAATAAAATAATAAAAATAATAATAATAATAATAATAATAATAATAATAATAATAATAATAATAATAATAATAATAATAATAATAATAATAATAAGAGGAAGAGGCAGAAGAATGGAAAAATGAATCGAAAAAAAAGTCCAGATTTAAATCACATTCATAGCTTTTTTGTTTTTGGAGGTTGATAGTAGCTTTCATGTTGTTCTTTCTTGTCTTGATGGCGGCGGTACTGTTGTTTGTTGTTGTTGTTGTTGTTATGTTGTTGCTGCCTTGTTGTATGTTTTGTTTGTTGGTCTGGCTTTTCATCGTTGTAGCTTAGCATTTGAGGATCCTTGGGCATGTTGGTTTGTTGCTGTGTGGACGTTTCTGCTGCAATAACTCGAGGCTTTACTGGGTTCTGATGTAGAAGATTATGTTTGTGACTCGGCATTGACTTGTAAATGGTTTTGTCTTGTTGTTGTTGATTTGTTGCTGTTGCTACCGTTGTTTGTTGTTGTCTGTTGTTGATAATGGCTTTGGGACTGCGTGGGCTGTTTTTGCTGTGGATTTTGTGATGATTGAAGAAGAAGTGGAAAAAACTTCTTTGTAAATTCTGTTTGCAATATCATCTACTAGAACGGTTTTGATGGATTACTTATCGTTTAGCTGGAAAGCTAAAAATAAAATAAATAAAAGAATATGATATATATTAGATATATATATATATATATATATATATATTATATATAATTATATATTATAATAATTAGTATATATATATATATATTATTATATATATAATATATATATATATTTATATATTATAAATATATATAATATATATATATATATGGGATATAATATATATATATATATAGATAACATTGAAACCAGTAACAAGGAAAAATGAACAAACAACATTCATAGCTTTTCTGGTGGGTGATAGTAGCTTTCATGCTGCTCTGTTTGTCTTGATGGCGTGGGTAACTGTTGTTGTTGTTGTTTGTTGTTATGTTGTTGGTGTTGTCATCGTATGTAAGCTTAGATGAGGATCCTTGGGCTGTGGTTTGTTGCTGTGTGGATTCTGCTTGCAATAACTCGAGGCTTTACTGGTTTCTGATGTAGAAGATTATGTTTGTGATCGGCATTGGCTTGTAAATGGTTTTGGTGGCGTGTTGTTGTGTGAATGTTGTTGCTGTTGCTGTTGTGCTTGCTGCCTGTTGCTGTTGTTGTTGTTAATGCCTTTGTGACTGTCACTGTTTTGCTATGGATTTTGTGGTGGGATGATGAAGAAGAAGTAAGGAATGCTTTTAAATTTTTTCTGCCAGAACTCTGCCTATATGTTGCTGGGTCTGCGTTTAGCTTGGAAAGTAAATAAATAAATAAATAAATTCTGCAACTATATAATATATATATATATTATATATAAATATATTATATATATATAATATATATATATATATATATAATATATATAATATATATTATATATAACCTATACAACACAATATAATATGTTTCAGATTGCTAAACCCGATAACAAGTTCAAAGTTAAAACACATTCATAGCTTTTTTGGGGGTGATAGTAGCTTTCATGCTGCTCTGTTTGTCTTGATGGCGTGGGTAACTGTTGTTGTTGTTGTTGTTGTTAATGTTGTGTTGTTGTCATCGTTGTAAGCTTAGATGAGGATCCTTGGCTGGGGTTTGTTGCTGTGTGGATTCTGCTTGCAATAAACTCGAGGCTTACTGGTGCTGATGTTAGAGATTAGGTAAGTGTGATCGGCATCGCGCTTGAA
>JABUQX010086026.1:0-2500 GCA_015478945.1 Trachelipus rathkii | reverse complement strand
TACACTCGAATGTTTGCGCACCTTACGGTGCGCACCACATACGAAAATATATATATATATAGAAGGGTGCTTGGAACCAGGGGGCTGTAGGTAAGGTACAATAATAATAATAATAATGGGATATACACGTACATTCAAAATTACTTACATTAAAGAATACAAGTCATGATGTTACGCGCGCTACCGCGCGCTGGCAGTCGTGCCATCATTGCAAAATGATTGCTTGCAACATTATGCAAGGTCAGGGCACTCCATTCTGCAAGTGGCACTCCCTAGTCTCGTACTTGATACTACTTAGGCTATTTTATAAGTGGTTGGACTCAGGAGCGAAAATCAATACATTAATATAAATCGTCATGTTTAATAATTATTAGGGTTAAATACATTAAATTTTTGGGTAACCAACCTAAACCTATCTAACCTAACTTAATCCTAACCTAAAACCAAACTTAACCTAAATTAAAACCGTAACCTAATTATTAACGGAGTCAAACCACTTATAAATTGTCCAACTGATAGTATATATATATATTATATAGATATATTATATATATATATATATAGATTATAAATATATATATATAAGATATATAAATATATATATTAATATATATATATATATATATTTATATGTTCATAATTAACAAAAAATAAAAAATAACAGGTTTTACAGACTGATAATTTTTATTTATTGAAAATTATTGTTTACTTGGAAAATCAATTCTCGTGTTTTTTAAAATTTGATGGAATCAGTAAATTTCAAATATTAAAAATCTCCAGAATTTATTAATTTTATAAATGTAAATTTTACTTTGATTTTAATTTAATTTAAATATAAATAAAAATTTATTGATTTTATTTATTATTTATGGCAAGGGCTTTTAATTTATAAAGAGGACTATACAAGTGAATTAGATTGCTTAAGACAATTCTTAAACTGAAATTGGAAGATTATCTTCCATTTAAGATAACTACATATGCAGTTTAAGTTGTCTTTTATGGGTAAATTAGGGCATCAACGTAAAATTTAGTCATTTTCCTTAACTCTCACGCTGTTGTAAAGGTTGGTAAAGTACATGGGCCAATCGAACATCACATCAGACGGGCTCAGCCTCCAGATGAAGTTAGTTTGCCATTCATATCAGCATTACAAGGAGAACAGCAAACACCGTTTATGTCTTCTGATGGTGATCGCAATGAAAGTTGATTAGTAGAAATAATCTTTTAATCCAATTACCTTCGTTCTTTTAAGCTTTTATTCCTTGACGATAAGTTGGTCGGTGCTTATCTATAAGTAACTCATTGGAAGTTTTATAAGTGGATGCTTGAGGCCTTATTTATCGTAAAAATTTTGGGAAATGATTTTGAGATTTTAAATATTTAGACACATTTTTTTTTAACAAAATCCTCAAGCCAAGCCCCAAATAAATTAATTACACAATTTATTAAATTTAAAAATTTAAAGAACATTACAATGTGCATTAGATATATATATATATATAGTATATAGTATATATATATATATTTATATATATATATATATATTATATTATATATATATATATAAATATATACTATATATATTAATGATATATATACGTATTCATATAATATATATACATAATATATATATACTATATATATATAATATATATATATATATATTATAGTTATATATATATATAATATATATATATATACTAATATAATGTGAACAGGTTGATTCGTTCCGTTGAGGTCCAATTCCTTTGCCTCCTATATCTCCCGACATCACACCATGTGATTTTCCTTGGGGATTCGTCAGAGATGATCGTGTACAATACCAGGTGGACAGCCGATTGCTAATTAAAAAGGCAGAAATCTAGCTGCTTTTCAACAAAATTAATGTCAGGAAGCTGGTGCGTACATGGCCAGAATTTAAAATATCGACTGTTTGTAACATTGTCACTTATGTGGAGCATATTTTGTCTGCAGTAATGAATCTAAATACGTTTGTTTTAAACTATTCTGGTGTTGCGTCATGATATATTTATGGGGTATGAGAAAGTTGTCCAAGATAAATCTCGGGACACCCTATTACCCACTATATAATAATATATATATATATATAATTATATATATATATATATATATAGTATATAAATTATATATAATATTAAATATAATAATTATATATATATATAATATATATTATATATATATCCTTATATATATAATATATATATATATATAATATATTATCTACCTATATATATATATAGAGATATATAATATATATATATATATAATATATATATATATAATATATACTATTTATATATATATATATATATATATATTAATATATATACTATATATATACTATATATATATATATATATAATCTATATCTATATATATTATACTATAATATATTATATATATATATACTATATAATATCAAGTATATAAATAATATATATATAATATATATAACTATATATAATATATATAAATCTCT
>JABUQX010086025.1:17500-24993 GCA_015478945.1 Trachelipus rathkii | reverse complement strand
GGGGTAGAGGATATAGTTTTAATAGGATCATAGGTGGCTGGGTGGATAGGGGACTGCATAGAGGGGTTGGTTTGATTTACTGATTTACTGATTACGGTATGTAAAAAATAAGTAAACTATTACGTTGTACTGTGATATTTTATTCAAAGAACTTATTTTTTAAGTTATGTTTGAATAAAAATTTTTGTTATTTTTATGTTATGTTTGATTAAAACTTTGTTATGGTTTGCAAGTATTCGTTGGGGATTATGATATTTTAGCACCGATGTTATGACTGATTTTTTGTTAATATGACGAAGTTGAGTGGTAAAAATTTGATACGTTAGCAATATATTCGTTGTCAGTACGATGATTATTAGGAAAGGTTATGCTAAATTTTTTTTGTAAATATTACGATGTTAGTGTAAAATTAACATTGATATGTTAGAGATATGCTTGAAAAAGTGTGAATCAGGTCACGTTTGGTATGACGTGTGTTAAAGGTACTTTTGACTGTCGTTCAAGTGAGGAACTTTTTGTTAATGTTATGCTAGTTTATTAAAGGCGAAAAGGAACCTTGATAAACTGTCCTGTACTTTCTAGTTCACGTTGACCTCTATCTTTGCGGGCGGCGATGGTTGGTCGCTTTATTCTTTTCTAGTAGGTAACGTTAGCGGGCAGGTGGCTCGAGGGAGCTTTCACTCGCAGTGCGCCCTTTAAAGAACCACGGCCCTCGGCAGCACAAGGGGTGGCTGTGTCGGCACATGAGTTTTGTGTTGAGTGTTAGCAACTGCCAGACTAGTTCGCTGGCGGTGCCTCCTTCTTTCTGCGCATTGTTCTGTGGAATCTCTCTTCCACTTCTGTGGTTTCCTACTCAACTTTAATCTCGCCTCACTTCTAAAAGCACGCGTCTGTGCTCATCTGGCGTAAATTTGCGTTTAGTTGAGAATTTTGTATGAGTGTAGACACCCTCCTTGAATAAGGGCTTTTGCGCGTGAGCGGTGGTGATAACTGTAAAAAAAAAAAAAAAAAAAAAAAAAAAAAAAACATAGTGGTGTGTTAGGTTTGTCGTTGTAGATTTATTCTTAGTTCAGGCTATGTTATGTTATAGCTTTTATTGGATGTAAAAACGGTTGTTACGTTAGCCATATACTCGCATGCGTTTAGTATATAAAGAACTTATTTTTGTGTTATGTTTATTTCCGAAATGCTCACTCAAAAATGTGGCATGAACTCCATAGATTAATGATCAAAGGTAATGGAGGGAGGGGTGGGAGATGTTGATGGTTTGGGATTTACTGATTTACTTGGTTTAAAAATCAGAAGCTATTACAGTTTACTCATGGATATTTTATTCAAAGAAGCTTTTTTATGTTATGTTTGGTTAAAACTTTGTTATGTTTAACAGGTTATTCGTTGTCTGTAGGATAATTAGAACAGGGTTTGATGAATTTTTGTCAAGTCATTACTCGTGTCAAGTGTAAAATTACGTTAATGCATGTTAGAGATATGTTGATGTGCTTGAAAAAAGTGTAAATAGGTTGCGTTATGGAGCGCTATGTTAGGTACTTTACTGTTTGTTAAGTATGGAACTTTGGTTAATGTTAGCAGTTTATTCGGGCGTAAGGTGTGTTAGGTTTTTGGCATTGTGGCACATATTTCTTAAGTTGTGGTAATGATTATGTTAGAGCCTTATTAATGTGAAAGCCATGTTACGTTAGCAATATATTCGTTGTCAGTATTAAGAACTTATTTTTGTACTATGTTGTATCCGAAATGATACTCGTAATGTGATAGATCCCTAGATCGATAGATCATAAGGTCACGGCTAGGTGGTTATGGAGGGTAGGATGGGGCGCTAATGGTTTGATTTACTGATTTCAGGGTTTAAATCGGTGAATATTACACTTTACTATGACATTTTATTCGAAAAAACTTATTCTTATGTTACTGTTTGGATTAAAACTTTTGTTATCTTTTTATGTTCTGTTTGGATAAAACTTTGTTAGTTTTCGTTTATGTTGGGGATTTTGATATTTAGGTAAGGTTATGATTAAATTTTTGTTAAATATTACTATGTCGAATGTTAAAAGCTTTCACGTTAGCATATATTCCGTTGATCGTAATGATAATCTAGCCAGGGTCGTGTGATAAATTTAGTTAAATATTACAGTCTCAATGTAATATTCAACGTTAATATACTAGAGATTATGCTTGAAAAGTACTGAGTGCGGGTTACGTTTTGGGACATGCAATGTTAGTTACTTTACTGGTTTTAAATGGGACTTTGTTAATGTTAACAGTTTATGTCATGTTTAAGTTGTGTTAGGTTTGTTGTCGTGGAATATATTCTTATAGTTCAGCTGATGCTATGTAAGCTTTATTAATGTGAAAACTTTTGTTACGGTTAGTCTATATTCGTTGATCATTATGATAATTGATACAAGGTTATGATGACTTTTTGCTTAAAGTATTACCATGTTCAATCTGATTTAACATTGCTATCGTTAGAGATATGCTTGAACAAAGTGTGCATAGGCTACGTTTTTTGTATGTTTATGTTTAGTTACTTTACTGTTGTTGAAGTATGTAACTTTGTTAATGTTTGCAGTTTTTATTCGTTTTAAGGTATGTTAGGTTTCATTATTGATACATCTATATTTTTAGCAACACGCGGAATGTAATGGCTATGTTAGTTTTTTTATAAGGGGAAAACTTTGTTATGGTATCATATATTCGTTTGGCTATAATGTATAAAGAACTTGTTTTTATTGTTTTGTTTATATTCGAAATGCATACAGCGGAATGTGACTTGAATCAACTAGATCGATAGATCGTTGGATCGTGGGCTGGTAGGAGGACGCGTGAGGAGAGTAGGGTGGATGGGTTGATCTTACTGATTTACTGCTTTTGGGTATGTTAAAACACAATTTTTTTATTAATTATTAAAATAAAAGAATAATAAACGAAGTAAAACAAAAATTTTAAAGGCAGAGAAATAAAATTAAAAATGAAAAGTTTTTAGTAAAAGTAAAAAGTTTTTAACGAAATAAATTAAAAGTTAAGTTAAAAAAAAACAGAATACGGTTTTAAAGAACTAAAATTAAAAATAAAAGTTGTTTAGAGTTGTTTAAAACATTAAGACATTAGCAAAAACATAAAATGTTTTTAATAAAATTTGTTATGTTGACCCTGTGACAAACACAGAATCAAATGTAACGTGCTTTAATGTTTCGAAAACGAGCCAAACAAGAATCATAGGTATTGCGTAATGTTTCGAAAGTGGGGAGGAGTTTGGAATAATTTCTCAGCATGTATCTGATAACCTCCTACAGCTGGAAACAGGAAACCACAATCAGCGTTGCGTACACGTTCGTTCTGTATGCATTGGTTAGTTACTTTTCAGTGTTTGTTAAGTGATGGAAGGGCTTTGTTAATGTTAGCCATATCATGTCGATCACATAGAGGTATGTTAGGTTTTTTTCATGTGTGCGTTATATTCTTAGTTCAGGATATGATACGTTAGCTTTAATTGATGTGAAAACTTTGTTACGTAACCATATATTCGATGGTTAGTATATATGATAATTAGGATAAGTTATGGTAACGTATTGTTAAATGTTACTATGTTAATGTAAATATAACAGTGATATGTTAGAGAGAGATGTTTGAAAAAGTGTGAATAGGATACGTTCTGTATGCAAATGTTAGTTACTTTTTAGCTGGTTGCTAAGTATGAACTTGTGGTTATGTTAACTGTTTATTTTGTAGTTTAAGATGAGTTAGGTTTGACTGTCGTTGTACTTATATTCTTAGTTCAGGTGTTACTATGTTGCTTTATTGATATGAAAACTTTGTTACGTTGAGCATATATATTCGTTGGTCAGTATGATAATTAGGTTAGGTTATGATAAATTTTTGTTAATGTTACTATGCTAATGTAAATTACAACGATATGTCAGAGATATGTTTGAAAAAGTGACGTATAGGTTACGTTTTTGTATGCTATGTTAGCTACTTTACTGTTATTATGTGTGGAACTTTGTTAATGCTAACAGTTTATTCATGCCTAAGGTATGTTAGGTTTTGTCGCTGTACATTATATTCTTACATACGGTTATGTAATGTTAGGCTTTTATTGATGTGAAAACTTTGTTATGTCACCAAATATATTCGAGGGTTAGTATAAAAAAACATAGTATAAAGAACTTGTTTATCCAAAATGACACTTGAAATATGACTTGAGTCAATAGATCAATAGCTCAATAGATCAATAGATCAATACCTCAATAGATCAGGGTTGGGGCGGAGAGAGGGGAGGGAGGGGTGGGTTGATTTACTGCTTTTGTGTATGTAAAAATGTAAATTTTTTACGTTTACAAACATAAAAAAGAATAAAATTTTTACTAAAAACAAAAATTTTAAAGAAATAAAATTAAAAATAAATAAAAGTTTTTTAAAAAAAAAAAGTTTTAAAGAAATAAAAATAAAAATAAAAAAAGATTTAAAAAAAAAAATTCAAAGAATAAAATTAAAAATAAATAAAAGTTTTTTAAAAACAAAAAGTTTTAAAGAAATGAAATTGAAAATAATAAAAGTTTTTTAAAAACAAAAAGTTTTAAAGAAATTGAAATTAAAACCCATAAATTAAAGATAAATAGATAAAAAACAAGCACATCACTATACTGGATTTGTTAGAAGGAATATTTTACCCAGTCATCAGCTTCGTTACCTATTCGTTCTGTATGCGTTGTTAGTTACTTTACGACGCGCTGTTAAGTATGAAATTTGTATTGCTGTGAAATTGTAGTTAAGTGTAAGGGTATGTTAGGAAATATTATTGTAGAAAAATATGCAGTGTTAATGTAATGCTATGTCTGCTTTATTGATTGTGAAACTTTGTTACGTTAGTCATAATATTCATGTGATGAGTACTGACAAATAGACAACGGTCATGCATAAAATCTTGTTAAATATTACTGTTAATGTAAAAAATCTTTCATGATATGTTAGAAAAGTGTGAGAGGCTACGTTCTGTGCTGAATGTTAGTTACTTTGTTAGCTGGTAGGGGGGAGAGAGGGGTGGCTTGATTTACTGATTCAATGATTTGCCCGTTTTAGGGTATGTAAAAACACATATTTTTTTTACGTTATAAACATGAAGAGCATATAATTTTATTGGGAAAACAATTATTTTTCAAAGGAATCAATTAAATGCAAAGTGATGGAAAAAAACAAAAAGGTTTAAAGAAATAAAATTAAAATACACCTTATATTTGTAACACAAAAGTTTAAATAAATGGAAAATTAAATTAAAAATAAAGTTTTTTGAAAAAAAGTTTTAGAAGAAAAAAATAAAATAAATAAATGTTTTTTTAAAAAACAAAAGGTTTTAAAAAACAATGAAAATAAAAATAAAAATACACAAACAAGCATACGCTATAACTGATTTGTTTAAAGTGATATTTACCTCATGCAAGCTTCGTATCTGTTCGTTTCTGGATGCGTTTGGTTTAGTTTACTTTTAGTGGTTGTTAAGTATGAAATTTGTTAATGTTAGGCAGTTTATTCCTGCTTAAGCTGTGTTAGGTTTTTTCGTTGTTATGTTATATTCTTGGTTCAGACTATATGTCTTAGCTTTGTTAAGCCAAAACTTCTGTTACCGTTGGGCATATATTCGGTTGATCAGTATGATAATGTAGGTACGGTGGATGATGAAGATATTACCATGTTAGATGTGAAAATGAGTAATGCATAGTGTAAGAGATTAGGTTTGGAAAACTTGTGAATAGGTTAACGTTTTTGTATGCAGCGGTAGTTAATTTACTGTTAAGTGTGGAACTTTGTTAATTTTAACCGTTTATTGAGGTTTATTGAGATGTGTTAGGTTTGTTGTTGTACATTATATTTTTAGACCGGATGACGCAATGTTAAATTTATTAATGTGAAAACTTTGTTATGTAAGCATATATTCGTTGATCAGTGTATAAAGAACTTGTTTTATATTATGTTTATCCAAAATGATCCACGAAATGTGACTTGAATCAATAGATCGATAGATCATGGGAAGGCGGACAGAGGAGGAGGGACTGCACGGATGGATGGGTTTGATTTACTGATTTACTGCTTTTGGGTATGTAAAAACACAAATTTCTTAAGTTATAAATATGAAAAGCGTTAAAATTTAGTGAAAACAAATTGTTTAAAGCATATAAAACAAAAATAAATGAAAGTTTGGTGTTATGTTATACAAAATATGACATGAATCAATAGATCATAGGTGGGGAGGGTCGTGAGGCTGGGGAGGCTGGTGGGAGGCTGGAGAGGCTCTGTAGGCTCTAGAGGCTGTTTGATTTACTTAAAAAACATAAATTTTTTTAAGTTATATAAACTTAAAAAGTATAAAAAATGTTTAATTTTTTTTTTAGATTTTTTTTTAAAATTTAAAAAAAAAAATTTAAATTTTTAATTTTTTTTTAAATTTTTTAAAAATTTTTAATTTTTTTTTTTAATTTTTAATTTTTTTTTAATTTATTTATTTTTTTTTATTGTTTTTTTATTTTTTTAAATTTTTTTTAATTTTTTTTATTTTTTTTATTTTTTCTTTTCTGTATCGAGGATACATAATAAGAAAGATGTATACCAAGTTTCGTCGTTTTATGCTGCAATATTTCAGGTTTGGGGAGCCGGAGACCCCCCTTTGGGGGTGTACGGCTATTTAGAAAAACCCCATATATGATGTGAGTACCTTATACGAAGGGTATATACCAAGTTTCGTTGTTCTATGTCAATATTTCAGGTTTGGGGGGCTGGAGACCCCCTTTGGGGGTGTGTTCGGCTATTTAATCCCATATATGATATGTGGATCTTATATGGAGGGTTTATACCGAGTTTCATCGTTCTACGTCGATTTCTAGGTTTGGGGGCCCAGTTTACGCGGCATCTGGGACGCCTCACGGTTTATTTTTAACGACCGGTTGCATAATAAGATACATCGCTTAGAAGGATGGTATACGGAGTTTCAATTCCTCTAAGCCTATAGTTTCAGGTTTGGGTGGCCAGTCCCACATGGGGTCCTGCCTCGTCAATTTTACCGTCGGTTACATGTTAAGCATACAATCGTAGAGGAGGTTCTGTATATCAAGTTTCGTCGTTCTATTCCATTATTCAGGTTGGGGCCGAGTTACGCCCATGATCTGGGGCCCAACACTGTTCATTTTAACCCAGGTACATCTAAGATGGCAATCCTTAGAAAGGATGTTATACCGAGTTTGCGTTTAGCTAACTAGCGTGCAATATTTCAGGTTTGGGGGCCTGTTCGCACAAAATGGGGTCCTAGGCACCCTATATGGTGCTTATAACATCATATTCGAGATCTACGGATCGATTACCCTATATAAGGACCCAACTTGTTGTGTATTCTAATGTTATTAACATGAACTCCGCCGCGGCCTCAAGCACGGCGGTGCCGCCGGAGCAACTAATCCGAATCCGCAACCAACTCTTTCTAGAAA
>JABUQX010086025.1:0-10000 GCA_015478945.1 Trachelipus rathkii | reverse complement strand
CCAAAACACTGTGAAAGATGCTATTACTAAATTAGAGAAACTTCACGCAGAGTGAAGAATGCTACAATAAGGAACCAGTATAAAACAATCAGAAGCTGCAAAAGAACAAAATCAAAGAAGTTCGCCTCCAAAGTAAAAAGATGATATCTTGCAGGAATCGGCCATCAAAGATGCCTTGGAGCATGATGACAAATCAGCAGAGAAGACAAGGCAGTTTCTTTGAAACAAAGCAGGAAAAGGTCGGCCAGGCTTCATTGCTTGGAGTTTGATCTAGACGTTAGCTCGACGCTGAGAAAGAACCAACTCAAAAAGGAATTTGCGAAATATGAACGAGCAAATTCAAGCAGAATGTTTATTCGACATAGGTAAGATCTTTATTTTTTGCTGAATATTTGAGCTTTTTGTAGGTACGTATACGTCCCCTGGTTCTATTGTTTAGTTTTTACAAAAGCAACAACAAAACAAGATAAGCCACGTAACTTAATATTTGTCATAATATAATTGGTCCCTTTTCCTTTACTCTTCTTTTGTTCATAGAGACTGATGATGAAGAAGATAAGGACAGTGATAAAGTGGAAAACGACATGCGCATTGAAAGATCATCGAGGATGTGGGTGCCCAATGGCGTTCATGTACTTCTCAACGAAACCAAGAAATTCTGGACCATCTCATTAAGCAAAAGGAGAGCGTAGGCGTATAGGGAAATTTTAACCATGGAAAACATCTCTGTTGTTGGATCGGTGTAAGGTATCTGAGACAATATTGATGGCACAACACGAATACTCATACGCTTAACAATAGAAGCACTTGGGGCAGAATCACTGAGGAGTTGAAAGTAGTCAAAAACACCATCCGTAGAAAGGGCGAAAAGTATTCAGAGGAAAAAATCCCTGGAGAAGATCTTTGAAACGAATTTATATTGCCAGAGAGAAGGGAGAAGCTGTTGTTATTTCATTGGGACGGAAACTCTTCCAGACGTTCTAAAGCAGAGCAGAAAAGAACGAATATCGGTTGTAATTTCTTTATGGTGAAAATGAACAACGGCAGAGTTTTTCCATAGTAGCAGACACAAATCCTGGTGAAGAACCAAGCCCTGAGCTGGTTTATTGAGGTGTCTCGACGGGACATGGTGTCTCCGACTATCAACGGCAGTGTATTCTCGACACCACTGCATCAAACACAGGAAAGCTCAAAGGGGCTTGTACAATTTTGGAAAACATCTTGGGTAGAAGCAATGCTTGTGACCTGCTTGCGCCACCATAATTCTTGAAGTCATGTTGAGAGGTGTTTTCGATGTAACTTCGAATCAACAAATGGGCGCAACCCGACTATATTCAAGAGGATTGCCCAAAATGCATGAGGCGAAGCTCAGCAGAAACAATTATGACTCAAGATGATCAATCAACGAAATTGTGAAAAGACATTACCTTCTGAACGTCATTGCCAAGTTAAATAGCGGATTGTAGCACTAAAACATCACGGAATACAACCTAGAGACGATTTACAAGAGGGAGCTTCCTACAATTCGGCTATTGGGTGTTAATGTACGGAGCAATGAATGGAACGGAAATGGAATTTAAATCTCCAGGTGCCATTCATCAGTCATGCCAGGTGGATGGCCAAGACCATCTATTGTCTGAAGATATTTCTATTACGGACATTGCAAACCATGAGTCATGAAGAACAATGCGTGCCTAGAAGCTGCTGTATTTTTTCTCGTTAGAGGGTTTTGCCACAAGCTTGGTTCAATGTCCACAAAGCACACTTGGCTCCCAAGAAAGACTTTGACCTCTTGCGAAGTTTGTTGGACTATCAGGAGATTGACAAAGATATCTCTGAGAGATCTCTGGTGAAATTCTCAAAACATTTGTGGTATTTCAATGCAGAATTGGCAGCCCTCGTTTTCTTTGATCCCTCAATTTCAGACGAAGAAAAATCGGAAATGGCGAACAAAGTTTTAAATGACACCAAGACCGAGACCGAGACAGAAAATTCAAGAATTGTAAACCCAAATTTCGAAGACACCAGTTGGAAGAACTGGTTAATGATGGTTATCTTGTTTAATTACCAAGGGGACCATTAATTTCTTTGAGCGTTTCCAGATAATGCATTGGTTTGTTTTGGAAATCCGTAGCTGGCTGAAAATATACGTCGTTAGCAAGGATTTGGGAATTGATAGAAACACTAAAGGGTCCGTAATGATTTTGTCAGAACGAGAGTTGAATTAATTACATTACCTTAATAACTACCTCACTAAACGATTGAGGAAGCAGAAAACAATAATGTTTAACAGGTTAAGTAAACAAAATGCCGAAGCTGATATCAACTGATCAGTTTTCAAAAAATCACTCTTGAGCAAACCTTTAGAATAGATCTATTCATCTATTTTTAAATCCTTCTTAAAAATGCAACGAGGCAAAGGTTCACTCTCTATTTCTTATGAAAAAATCACATTGAATTTATGTAAAAACAAAAACATTCTGTCATTTTATTCCATCTTCATAAAATTAAATTTCATAACTTTGACAAAAAATATCTACATAATTACTCATATTCATAAGTTCGTTAATAGAGGTTCCTAATCACGTTTTTGATGACAAAGGCTGTTATAGCTCGGTTCGACTACAAGTAGCAACAAATATGTATATAATATAAACTACTTATAACAATATTGCCTATGATTTGAAACATAAATCATGAGAAAATAATGAGAAGTTTCAGAGATACGGCCCAAAAACGTCGCTAGCCAGCCAAAAATTCGAGTTTTTTGAAATTTGAACGCCCAGCGGCACGGGTTAACATGCTCCAATCGTGCTTAAAGGGGGGGAAAAAAAAAAAAAAACAAAGACTGATCATTTTGTGGGGTTCCCATTGACAAAATTCGGGAAATAATTTTATCTCCCTATCACGTGCAGTCACCCTAATATATAATATATTATAATATATATATATAATTATATATATATAATTATATTATATATATAATATAATTTATATATATAATATAATATATATATATATATATAACTATATATGTATATATAACAAATATATAAATATATAATATATATACTTATATTACATATATATACTATTATTATATATATATTATAATATATTATATTACTTGATATATATAATTATATATATATAATATATGTATATATACTATATATATATATATAGTATAATATCGAATATATTATATATATATATATATTATTATATATTATATATATATAATATATATATATTATTATAATATATAATATATATTATATATATACTTATATATATATATATATATATTATATAATATAATAATACTATATATACTACTATATAATATTATATAGTATATACTACCTCATAAGCACTCCAATGGTCACTGGTTTGCTACTCTTTCACGCTCATTTTAACACTCATGCTAAACAGGTGTAGACTCTTCTGTATTCACCCATGAAGAACTATATTGCACAATATTTCCATTAAAATCTTAATTAAAATATCAGCGACACAAATGGGCCTTGGAGAGGTCAAGCTGTTCGGCTTCCAAAAATAGCCCCTCATCCACACTCTCAACATCTACCATTTGGGAGTTGACACCTTCAGATGGTGGGGTTGGTACCGTTACAGAATTACCGTCCAGTTCAGGTGCACGGTCATTTCTCTTCATTAATTTCTGCGACCATCGAAGTCTTTTTCTAATTTTCACCTTGTTGAACACCAGCTCTCTTCGGATAGACTGTTGAACACCACCTCTCTTCTTCCGGACCTCATCTTTTGTTTTTAACCTAAACTTCTTCTTAACTATAATTGGAGTCCGAATAACCAAAAAGCGACTTCATGGCCTAAAATCGGATTCGGCAACCTGAATTCAGCAAAAAATAACACTCTACATACAGTACAAAATTAGGTCAGGAAAGAGCTTGAATAATTTGGCGCTTTCTTCTAGCGCCACTTTGCTGATTTTGTGGCGCTTTTACTGGTGTCATGTTCCTCACTATATTACTTATGGTGCTTTAAATAATAATTTAATGTTTAATGAATATAAGAAACTATGACAAATATATATATATATATATATATATATATAATATATTATATATATATATTATATATATATATATATTTATATATATATTATATATAAATATATATATATATATGACATTTATATATCATACTATATATATATATAAATATATATTATATATATATATACTATATATATATATATATATAATATATATATATATATATATAACTAATTATATATATAATATAAGATATATACTATATATATCCATCATATAATATACTATACGGACTATATATATAGTATATCAACTATATATCATAACTATATATATATATATATATATAAACATATAATATATACTAATATATATATATATATATATATTATATATATAATATATTATAATATAATATAAATAAAAATTATATAATAATAAATATAAAATATATATATATATATATATATATATATATATTATATATATATATATATATATACTATATACTATTATATATATATATATATATATATATATATTATACTAATAACCATATATATATATATATATATATAATATATTATATGTATAATGAATATACTATATATATATATATATATTAATATATATATATATATATATAATATATATATATATAATACTAATAATACTGTCAATTTGTACTCCACCCACAATAACCAATAGTTCGAAATAAATAAACAAACAAACCATACACAAATAAACATATTACAAATATACAATAAAACAGTTACATATAAAAACAAAGACATCAGAAAATCCATTCTAAACAACATAACATACACATAGGCATTAATTCAAGAAAGCACACCCTACCCGAAAAACTCAACCCCAAAAATCTATACATTTAGGGGACACGATCAATTTATACACCGAAAGTCCATAAAAATCATTACATTATTAAACCTAGTATTCCATAACTCCACTTCATCATTATACAAAACAAACTTCACCTCACTACACAGACAGCATCACTAAAACGACCAAACAAAATCATTTCAAAAATCACAATCCTTCACCACAATGATCAACAAAAAGCTACATAACATAATAACCTTCATATCTCTCATTCACACCTCACCTCACCTCACTGGCCCAACAGAAACTTACACACCAAATCTCCACAAACAAACATCCAGCAACCTTCACCAAAACCTCATTGAAATGGGAGGAGATTCAAACGCCCACAACATTAACACATGATAATAAAGACCAAAACGCAGAGACACATCAGAGGCGCAAGCCCACTTTAATATCAAATCTAAAACGATCACACGCTAAACCATCCCATCACAACAATAGAGAAATTTCCACCACCAGGAGCAATTCACCACCCTCAACATAACCAATCAACACATCCCCAACCGTCAACATTTATGTTCACCATCAATCTACAGAACAAAACACTCACAAATATGGCACTAAACGCAAACAGAACTTAAACTCCGCACCATTCTTCCTATATTATACAAATACAAAATACTATCAAAACTAAGCTCTCTTTCAGGAAAAAACATATACAAACTTACAAAAAAAGCGGGACTGGGCAAAATTCCTCTGAACATCATAGAAAAACATACAACCTATAACCATCTCCAACACCTCAACACTAAATATAGCTATCCAAAACTTCATGTCACTAATTCAAAAAGGCACAAACCAAAATATACCTCAGGATACCTCAAAAAATATAACCCAACACTAACACCTGAAATTTCAAACATGATTAAACAACATAACCTAATTAAAAAATCAGCACAGCAAACGCAACAAACAAAAACCCAAACTAATAATTTAAACACACAAATCACAAACCTAACTATAACACACCCCTCAAATAACTTCCAAACATTTCTAACAACAAACCTACAGAACACAAACAACAGTAGAATGTGGAACACAATAAAAATACTGAAAAATGCAAAAAAAAGCCAATCTCCCACACATGAAATCCATAAAAAATACACTAACTCACACAAATACAAGCAACACGCAAACCTGTCCTCATACCACTTTGCAACAAAGTTAATAAACCTACCCACCCCAAAAATAGGAAAATAATTTAAGATACGCTTAAGAAAAATAAAAAGTGATCACGACCAAACATAGAAATAGACAACAAAGAACATAAGAAAACACCATGAAAACCTTTAAAAACTTTCACCAGCAACCGGACCTGACAACATCTCAAAATGAACACCTTACAAACTTTAGGTACACCGCACATTAACCCATTTAGCACACATTTACAACTGTTCCATTAAACTAAATTTTATTTCCTACATCTGGAAAAGGAGCAATCATAATTTTATCCAAACTAAAACAGGAAAGCTCCCTCAAAACCCTTCCTCCTATCGCGCAATCTCTCTTGCTATCGCCATTACGTAAACTACTAGAAAAGGCTATACTAAACATAGTTAAAACCACATCCCCAAGCAACAGATTTCAACAAGGTTAGCAGCAAAACCCCTCAACCACAAACTGCTCCCACAACAACATTCAAACCAATAATAATATAGATAACAAAACTCAGGCCTCACAAAAAAAACACATAGCTTATAGAGTATCGGACGAAAAAGACAAAGCCATATTTGGTACCTGTTTCCCGAGACACAATCCAATTCCACAAAATAAGATAATAAAAATATCCCCACTAATTTTAAAAAAATATGGTTACCCAACTTCCGATCAGGGAAACGATCACACAATTACAGTATCAAACAACAAGGAATCACGTTTACAGTAAAATAATAAAAATGGACGTACCTCATGAGCACTCCTATCTCCCTACCTTATTCAATTATTCACAGTAGCCTACCAAAACCACAAAACAGCGCCACACGAAATATACAACCTACGCAGATGACATCACTAACCACCACACACACAGAACCATAAAACAAACACAATTCTTCCTGAGCTCAACAATACGATCAGCCAAATTTCAAACTTGGCTAACTGAAATAAAACTGTCTGTTATCACCTCAACAAAGCATTCTATCCACACAATTTACAACAGTACTGCCAAGACTTGTTACGTACTAACCCCCAAATTTTTTAAAAAAACAATAGCTATCACATAAAACAAAAAACACAACCCAAAAAACAAAAACAATTCTTGGAACAGAAAACACAACAGAGATAACAATAGACACACACCTAAACCTTCACCAAAACACACCTTGAAAACACTAAACAAACAAACATTGAGCAAATGTTTAACTAAACATCCTAAGTGCCATAGCTAGCACGGATATTAATAACAGTAGTCAAATATCCCATCACCCATCTACAAAATTACATCGAACTCCAAACACTAAATTACGCGTCAACCTTCTATGGCACCATTAGTTAACCAAAGGGAAACATGAGAAAACTTCAAACCACCCAAAACAAGGCACTCAAGAAGTATAACAGGTTGCATAACTACAACTCCACAACAATACTTACATACAGAAACAAAAGTATTACTTAAAAACCATAGTTCTCGATAGAGTGGCATCCCATAAAACTTCGTTTAAGAAGAGAATCTGTCTTCAGTGGCAGATTGTTACGTTTCACACAAATTTGGAATAGGCGTACCGCTGTTCAATATTTTACCTCATCGCAAAAACGTAAGCGAGGATAGAAAACACACTCTACATACACAAAAAGATGTGTAAAAACGTAAAGAGGTTAGAACACACGCCCACACATAAACAGATGTAGTGCAAAACTGACTTTATAAATCGTGGACTTAAAACTAGTATGGATTATATAGCCTAGGCATAAGTAACTGCTACCCACTCGTAAGTATGCACGAGGAGTACATTACTCCGTATCCTTCATGGGATATTCCAGTAAACGTACTTTTTGGGAACAGAGGAAGTATTTATATATATATATAATTATATATATATACTATATATATATATATATTAATATATACTATATATATTATACTATATATATATATATATATTAATAATATATATATATATTATATATATATATATATATATATAATCTTTATATATATATATTATATACTATATATATTATATATATATATATATAATATATTATATATATATATATATATATAGTATAGATATATTTATATATATATATATATATATATTATATATATTATATATATTACTATATATATATATATAGATATACATATATAATATATATAATAATATATACTATATATATATTATAATACTTATATATATATTATAATATATATATAGATAATTAATATAATTATATATACATATATATATATTATATATTTTTATACTAGGTGGCTGACGTACGGGTGTGGGTGCGGTGGTGGTGCACAAGGAACGAACACAACCAACCCACCACACCACACACGTGGTGCCGTGAGTGCGATTAATTTTGGTGACGGCTGCACATCAAAATTATCCACAGACCCACCTGAGTCAGCGGTGCGGAAAGAAAAAAAATACAAAAAGCGCGGATGACCAGCAGTCGCAGGAGCACACGAGAAAAAATTAAAATTAGAGCTTGAACCAGGCAACTACGAGACACGACGTAGCGAGATGCGCACGGCTGCTTGAAGCATCGCCCAGGCCATTTCAATCGCACCCGCACCGCACCGCACCAGCTTCCAGACAACATTTCTAAAAAATGCAAAAAAAGAAAAAATTGAGTATGCGATATGATATCCCCCTGCCATCATATAACTATAACACACAAACCCTCACCACTACAACACATATCATAATACTATATATCAAACCACTTATAATCAATACTATAATATATTATAGTATAATATATATGATATATTATATATATATAATATATATATATATATTACTAATATATATACTATATATAATATATACACTAAAATATATATATATACCTCACAATATATATATATATATTATATAGATATATATATTGTTATATATTATACTATATTAATTATATATATAATATATATATATAATTATTATTAATATAATATTATATATAATATATAATAATATATATATATATAATATATATATATAATAATATTATATTATAATATAAATATAATATAAAGAGGTTAGAATAAATAAGGTGGAGGGTGAGGGTGGTAGCATTGAGAAGGAAAAAAGAAAGAGTGGTATGTGATAGCTAATAAGAATAAATGTATGCTGAGGTTAGTTATATGGTAATTATAGTATATATATACTATCTATATATATATATAATTATTATATAGTATATATATATATATTATATATATATATATATATATATTATAATATATATATATATGAGTATATTATTATATTTATATATATATATATATATATATAATACATATATATATATATCATCACTTCGGAGTAGTGATAGGCAGGTTTTACAAATAGTAATTTTGGAGAAACAAGAAAAATTAAGCTATGTAGGATACTTACGTTTGAACAAACACGCTTAGCCACGTTGATATTTCTATTCGAAGGTTTTTCAAAATTGAACGAGTTAAAGTAAACAAAATAGTTTTCCATTTACATGTCATTTCCCATCATTATGGTACAATAAACAGATGTAACAACCATAAATTGTAGACGGGAGAGGAAAGTGCCTACAATCATCGTCTCTCTCATATATTTGTATTCCTTGACTTCATTGTCTGAGAATAATAAATACTTCTCTCATTCAGAGTTATTACGAGAGGACGACAAACAAGTGTTTGCTGATTATCATAATATCTTTGAAAGATTGGAAGTACCAATGATCAATGTGGTTAGAATAAAATTATCATTGGGATAGAAGACAATTCTATTAGTCATACAATCAGAGGCACACCAACCCAACACAAAACCCCACCAACACACAACCCATACTGGCAGAAAAGATTCATTAAGCTCTTGCAACTTTAACTCTCTCTCTGTGTGTGTGTGTGTGTG
>JABUQX010086024.1:0-35533 GCA_015478945.1 Trachelipus rathkii | reverse complement strand
ACACTTTACGTACTTGAAATGGTAGCTAAATGTCATGCAAGTGCGTATCAGAAAAGTAGCACTTCAATTTTAGTTTTAAATTGGATAATTCGCATATGTTGTCAGTATCAGGTTCATTATAATATTGTGCAGCTTTTAACAAAGAGGCCGCACGCTAAGACACGTTTTATCGAACATTGTCCTACGTTCTACGGTGACAAAAGCGACATTCAAAAATGAACGGCCCCTGTGCAAGATAGGACATATAGCTTAACACATTACTAGATCTAGTCAAAATAAAGAATTTCACTATCACAAAACGACTATATAGAGTCAATATCATGACATATCATCACATCACCATAAAAACGAGGCGAGCTAATCATCAATAATCAATCCCGGCCTCTAGCATAAGCTAAGAACCGATTACTCACATCAATCAACGTATCTCCAACGCCGCCCAACACCCATCTAGAGAGTAAAACTACTTAGTCCCCTCTAATACATAGCGACAGCGCAAATCAACCGCGATACAACTCGAACCGAGCCTGTATCCATCAACGCGATAACCTAGCCGTCACCACAAAACCTCACATATCATGGAATTAAAATTATTTAGAATCATACAAGAAGTATCCTCACTACCCTAATTGCTCGCGGAGATAATACTAGGCACACGTCGACCACTCTTGAGAACGGGCCAGCTGTACGTGAAATATCAACTATCTACGACAACCCCTTCATTCCTGTATCCACCGTTGTCATACCACTCTGGGCTTAGAGAAATCACCCCTTATACATACCATGACGTCGAGCCCATTCAAGGAACACGACACCCGCCAGTGCCCCCGCCATGTACTAGTTCCGGGCGACAAATAGCAACGAATCTATTTTTATACCCTCTCGGTGCGATAGACCAATCCGTTCATCAAATCGTATACATTCTGGACCACGGCGCTAGGATGAAACATCTCATAGTCAGAAATCTAGAGCGCTTCAACCAGCGCCGCTTAGCCGCCAATATGCGATTAAGACATATCAACTCCCAGTAAAGACACAAGTAAACATCCACAGCAACCCTTACAATTCCACAAATCCGCGACCTCACCACAAGCCCCCCAGCCTCGCACAGCTCACACGCCCAGACCAGTTATGAATGAGCCTCCTAGTTTCTCAATCTCACTAAAATGCGCGTGGTGCCTATCGAAATACTCACCATGTCAGCTCCCCAGCGCGGTCTACTACGCGGCAATCCAGATCTGCAATGCTCCGCCTCTTAGCTCCAGGTCCGGTGCTAGACGAGGTCCCCACACTCGGCCTAGTAATACCATAGACCCACAAACACAGAGGTCTCTATCAATCAAAGAAAACTCTCATGTCTGATCATGCATCGCATCTAATATATAGATACGAAACAGCCACACCAGCTACTAACCTAAGACCATACACTCTTCTATATGTAATATAATCAAGAGTAATCATAACCCTTCCGAGATACCCCTTCCATTTCGACTAATATTTTTTAAAACTGGTTTACACAAAAGAGAGTCTTAAAATAGAAATTTTCACTTTGAAAAAGATGGAAGTGGTATTATTATAACTTATAGTATAATAATATGAAAAAATAGTTTCGATTTTATTATTTTTAACTTCAGTTATTAACACAACTCGAGTAATTAAGCTTTATATCTCGAGCTAAACATCACGCAATCTATCGATCCGCGCCACACAGTATTGAAGGGAGTAGCCCAGTCTCCTACCCTCCCTCGGTGCGGCCGCCTTGCACCGTATCGCCAACACAGGCCTAACACCCACCGCAGAACAAATTGATTCGTCGGAGAGCGAGCGGCTGAAACGTGCGGACACTCTCCCATCGGCCGCGTTTCCCTCGCCTAATGGTCATCCCTGAGTCCACTGCCAGTATCCACCGGCACGACACAAGATGGTTTTCGTACCTAGTATCACCCTGCATCCCCAACTACATGTCCACCCCACTCTTAACGATCACCAACAAATGACCTACAACAAAGCCTCACATCTACTTACGCTCTCCACGTGACAGATTTCCATTAAACACAAAATTAAGAGCAGCTACAATGCTGCAATTATATCCTACACTCAACTAACGAGAGACCTATACAGTTCAAAGATTACGAGACCACAAATTCCCTATCTGGACCAGACTCAGCGATAAATGCGCGCACAAACACGACCAACGCTAGCGTAATCGCTAAGCTCGACTGTATTATCTTCAATTCTATAAGTATATACCAGTCTATCGTCATTCTATTGATCTACAACTTGATAGTAGACAATTTACACTAAGCGACCAAATAGAGACGAGATTTAAATGCCACATTATAACACAGTTATACACCGTCGAAACCATTCACTTAATAATAGACTATAAAATAGGATTAAACGATTGTCCTCGACAGCCAACAATCGACACACCCTCATAAGTCGCGTAGGAAACACCCACTAACAACAACCGCAAAGGAAGTAAAGAAAACCACTCCCTAAGGTACAAGAGGCGGATAGAAGACGCATCTGTTATGCAAGAGTCTATAACATGAACTTCATTTATATATATTGATGGACCAATTCTAATGATACACAAGTGATAAACAAGATAAATTTCAGGCTCATGGAGTGAACACGGCACTTGTTAAGACAACCAAATTATTCACACAAAAAAAAAGAATTACCAAAAACGTACTAATTCACCGAAAAGTCGCGAAGAACCGAGGGACAAATATTAAATACGCAGTCTAAACACGGGTTTTCGGTCAAGGTCACCCGGCCTTTCCCGCCGGACGAAGCCGAAAAGGCTGGCTCAATATATGCACAGAAGCCTCGCACACGAGAAGAAAACGAATGAGCGCAGATGGAAGCATGCGCTATTATCCCTACATCAATACTATGAGATACGTGAAGAGAGCAAAATGTAAGTCCATTTGACGGACTAACATTAGACGGAATGTAATAGCAGAGAAATAAAGAAAAGGAAACCCTAGTGTGTAAATACCTTATGTCAATAGCTTACCTCTTCGACGTCATTTAAAATAGACTACCCGTAGAATTGGATCAAGTTAGAGACATTTAATGGAGATGTAGAAAAACCATATAAGCGTAACATCATAGATACCAATGTGGTAACAAGTAAAGCATTTTTTCGAAACATATTGAAATTTCAAATATACCTTGATAAAAGCCATATTCATATCGAGCCGCTAGTCACCTCAAAATAATGAGAGACTGACTCTACTACACCTCGAAGCAAGAGCCTACCTTCTCAGTTCTCACATAGCAAGACAACGCCTCACGTATGATGCAATAACTTCTAGAAAGATGGCACTAGATAGAGAGTATGGGGCTCTTGGTGCTCTTCAGCTTAGCATCTGCCGACTGACGCTGCAGACTTACTTCCGATCTTTCTGTATCACCACTCTAGACGTGTACACAATTCGGGTACAGTGGCCAGCAAGACCCGACACGGGCCACAGTCGGCAACTGGACATCAATCAATAATATTAGATGAACGAAAAACACTAGAGAGCAGAGGAGCGCTATATATACGGAGCCAAAAACGTAAATCTAGAAAGAGATACATGAAATACGCCCAGACAGTACGGATGCGCGATAGGGCGCTACCGCGTAAGGGGAAATGACCGTATGCGTAGAAGAGTGCCGGTATACCGGACACAGAAAGGAGGTAACATAAACCGGAACAGGTGGAGTTTCACGAGGACCAAAAAGTGTTCAGATTACCTAAATCGATAGGTAGCCGAGATACCTCACTGTGAATATATACCGAGGAAAAAGAACATTTACGCGAGAGTAAGCGGGATAGAAACTGAACGATCGCTAAATAAGATCAGAGGGATGATACTCACTAATCATCAATATATTTATCTCTCAACTCAATTGAAACATTATTATGACTATATAACAGCGAGTAAAGCTGGCCCGTGCGCGCCGAGAGAGTTGCCTCAAGATCGACTCGAGACAAAGTGCGATTAGAAGTTCATCTCGTCTTGATAGATTAAGTGGACAGAAAGAACATACGCGGTATATGAGGATTGATCTGATAGCAAAAATCTTGAACACTTTCGTGAATCCACAGATATTTGAAATTGTACAAACAATCACGCACAGCTACGATAGAATAACATAGCCGCCAATTCCTCTTGACCCACGCAGTCGGAAACTACTGCGAAGTGAAATGGAGGGTAAAGCATAGAGTAAACTATAGTATAGGTAGTTGATAATAACAATACGTCCATGTTGAATAAGACTAGCAGCAACGTCTAAACCCGAGAAAGAAATATCAATATAGAATGACCTTAGTAGAAGTATTAGCGTCATACGTTAATTAATCTAGGAAATGACCTCTATCTCAAGATAAATAGTATATCACTGCAAAGGGCCGAATCCGTAATATCGGTAGGAATGATTTACCGGATCATCAATGATGATTTGTGATGCATGTAATCCCGTTGCCAGCGAACCCGTAGAAACGGTGTAACGTTCATGCGTTATGATCCATATGCACGGAGGGAAGTAAATATTGAATAGCTCGATGCTGACAGATTGTGTCTATCTGCAACCCTGAAGACATAGCGGGTAAGGATAAAACCACATCCGACACCATTGCGAAAACAAGACATGTAGAGCACGAGAGAGTCATACAGCGGATATAGACACAAAGGAGGACGTCGCGAAAAAAGATTGAACCAGCAAATCCAGCGTAGAAGCTCCGTCAGGTGCCTGATGAGCCGGAACAGGCAGGAAACATGAACTCTCATAACCACGATTATAAATGTTGATACATGAAGCGCGGCGCACACCAAATTGCACGCTAGCAACACTAGAACTATACACCGAAGAAACCGCTGAAGACAGGATGAAGGCGTGCCAGATCAAACGAACAAATTAAGAAAAGACCCGAAGGGGCCAGTAGCGGACCAATACCAGCTTTGCTGAAGCAAGGCCCTTATGGATTCCGACGTGCGCGCCGCCTTACGTCCAGCCGCCACAAGTCTGAACTCACGCCACATGGCAGCGTCCCGAACTTCGGTCCGGGGCGACGAGCAATGAACGGCCCCAAACATCGCTGGAAAGAATTGTCAGATTCGACGAGTACATAGGGGCAACTCTCGCCGCAACGGTCGCTCGGCGTAGCAATACGCAATACCCCGTCGTCCCGAAGAAGAAAAGCCACAATACGAATGACCCATATCCCCTGACACCACTGTCACTGAACACCTATAAGTTTTCTCCGCACTCTCACCACACTCGACCCATGCAGTTTTCGTCTCCTCCACCGATCGCTCATGAACACGTTCCGATAAGCATACAATCCAAACTCATTCAATTCCTTACTGCAGCGAAAAAGTCGACGTACGCTCGACACAGCGCAATTACCATAAGGCTGACGACTCAGAACCCCCAGCACCACAGTGTCGATGGTCTCACGCAACAACCTGCACATGAATTACCCGGTAGCCGCACTGAACAAACGTAAATCACCCTCATAATACAGACTAACGAGCCTTTCCCACATGACCAACCATAATCAAGAAAAAGCATATTCAGATGATATCACGATAACATTTACATCCGTCCTCACACTCGAACAAAACTCATCCACCTGAATCAGACAACAGTCTCAATCTCACCGATCTACACTATCTAGCCGCAATCTATGTCCCTGACAACACCAACCAACTCAGCAACACTGGTAAGCCCTAAGCACCTCCACTATGAGGTACACAAAGGCAACTTTCAAGATTCCCTATACACTCTCATCCAGACCTAGTGCGGCATTACGCATCTGAAAAACCCACAAAATCACATAGAACTAACTAAACAGGCTAAACCCGGAAGCATAACACTCAGCAGAGCGCACGGCGTCAAGCTTACATACGCAAGGAACCTAAGTCCCTCGTAACAACTTCACGCGCACACCGGTGGAGTAATTTTAGCACGAACCACACCAACATTCCATGTCCCATGCCTCAATCTTACAACAACCACAGCGATACTTCCTTCGTAACATTGCTCGGTACCAGAGACTCACATCCAGCACTAACACTCTCATATTCGTCACCATCAAACTAAGTCACACGAACGAAAACCCTGAACACATAGCCAAATGTTCTAAACGTCTAATTCATACATATACACGAGCGAGACTTCGATAACTACAGCGCGCCTCACGGTCGAGACCCGCCCGATCACATACAGATCGGCCTCAAAGCCATCTACAACAACTTTACACTGAGGCGAAAGACTGTTCCTCACGCCACAACAACCACCATGACCTTACTTCTTATCTACGTTTATTTCAACCCCCCCCCCTTTTACCCGCCAAATGGTATTTTAAAATTCTCTCAAACTCTCCTCAGAATCGCGCCACACAAAACCAATCATTCGCTATTATTAGGTAGGGCAACCCTCACTCATCCCATCTCCATCCGATTCTAATAGCATCCATTTCTTCCTGCCACTTTTCCCATCCTAATTCTTCATAGCCATTCATTATCAATTGGAATACCTAGAGAATATAACAACCGCCTCACCCAACTATTAATACAACCAATGCCTTTTGACACGATTTAATTTGACATCACGCTCACCTATCTCATACATACTTTTATTATTCGAAGCCTCACCGACACATTAATCATAACCCTGCACTAGAGCTTCTATAACACAATAAAAACTAGAATCAACAGATTCATTATGACCTGAATGTGTCTCTGCTTAGCATCAATTAAAGATTTCGATCCAACAACATCTCTACACAACACTCCTACATACACCTTGCTCTTTAACGCAATCATTCCTTCAGTTACTCGACTCACTCTTTCAACCAAAAACCAGCATATATCTTCCCTGCAACAATTTCTTAATTCTCCCTTACCCTTATTAAGGGTACTATTACGCTCTCCTCCAAGTCCCTCAGAACTTACCCCCTAATAATCCTTTTATTGAGTATTCCATACCAGTTTCATCCAAGCAGTTTCCATGACCCTTCAGATTTTTAAATTTTGTATATTTGTAAAGCTCAATGAGAGAAGTTCAATGGTTTGCTCTAAATGCTGTAGGTCATTCGATTGCAGAGTTATGACCTAAAGTTAGGTCAAAATGTTAGCATTTTTGCTAAAACCACGTTAAGAGGTCAATCAATATCGTTCCGAATATAAATGCACTACAGAGTTGCTCTTGACATTTTCTGAAAGCTCTGAGTTGGGCAACAATTTTCCTCATTCATCTTTACTTTAGGAGGTCCAGAGAAAAAACGGTGACGCTTTCTTGACGTTTGACTTGATTTAAATTATGTTTTTGTCTTTTGCTTTTGTTTATAGCAAATCGACAAGAGTCCTAAGGTTCATATAAATAAATTTATTTAGTTATTAGTAGTTTAAAAATTATAAGCCATTATGACGCAACAGAAAGGGAAAATATGAAATAGGGAAATTAGAGACTCATATTGTTTGTGTCTTATTTCTGAGTGATATATAATTAATTATATAATATATATCTAATATATATATATATATATCTATATATAATATATATATATATATAAATAAATATAAGATAATATGTTGATACTTATACGATTTTTTCGAATTCTACATCATCATACCTTTTTTTGTCAAATATTGTTGTCAATAAGTCTATAATCTTGTCTTTTCTTGGCCATCTCGTTCACAACAACCAAAATAAGACACTTCTGTGTGGGTTAACATTGATAAGGCAAGACAGTGCCTAGCAGTGAGAACATATTTGTATCTATGTTATCCCTCCAGGAGTCTCAGAATCGTTGAGTCACATATAAAAATTGTTTCAATTGCTGCAGGCTAAGTTTCACATTTTGATTAGTACAAACGCAAACAGAATGTGTGCCACTGGCTCCAGGCAATACACATTCTTTTGGTCGAAACTCTGCAAACTTTGAGAACCCAATCTTTAGTTCTGGATATTTCCCTTTGAAGTTCTCAAATGCTTCTTTCAAATTACAAAGCATGAGGAACTTTGTTTTCTTTCACGACAACCATCAGCTTGTTTTACAGAGACATAGTCTTTCATACCTGGCATTTCTCTACTCATGTCTGGAGAATGATAGAAGTCTGTAACTTTGCAAAGCAGTGCCTATTTAGACCGTTCCTAACCGCGGATCGGGTGTGGAGAGTTCACTTTTCTCTGTTACTGAAATTTTTGGCTGTCGAACCATGTATTGTGAGCAGTTAAAGGTTTCAATGATTTTAGTCTAGTCCATGATTTGGAAGGATCGCCAAAGGTACGTTTTTTCAGCTTCGGCTAGTTTCCTCACGTTAAACTTTCTTTAGCTGTTGGATACAATTCCATTTCTATAGTTAACTTCGGAAATCATTTCCCGGATACTTCGGAAACCCACCTACTAGTTCAACATGTTCTTTTTCACGCCTTTAATTCACAACTCGTTGTGTTCGTTGCTGTGCGATCCGGCATGTTCAGTGGTGTCCTCATCTTAGTTTGCCAACGATTCATTGAGACTTCAGCTGAATATATTCGTTACTATTTCAGGATCACTATCATGTTTACGAGGTGATGTATCAGATGTAACGTTATCACTTCTGACTTTGAAGATGAGGCCTTTGCTAATAACTTGCGGCAGTTTGTACAAATTTTTTTGTGTGTTAAATTTAAATCAGGATTTGGTAAACATATCATTAACGTTCAGGACTACAAAACCAATAAAAATTGATTGGTCCAGCAAAACATCCCTGTTTGGTTTGTTTAAGCTCAGAAGTTATTGGTCATTACTTAGGCCCAACACACAAGTTAGCAAATGATTTAATTTGAAAACAATTCATGACATATGTGTAAATTTATTAAAATAAATAAGTTCTTTTAATCTTTTAGCGGTTCTACCAGGGTTTGGTCTTAATGCAGTAAAGTTACAAAATGACTGAGCTCCGAGTAACTGCGTTCTTCGTTTCAGTAGTATGAAATTAGAATTATCAAAAATCGTTTAGGTGTGCTCTTTTTTAGTATAATCTTTAATGCCTTTCTTCTGGGGGATTATTTATTTCAATAATATTTTTGTTTCTTCTGTAATAAAATATAAGATATAAATATATATATATATAATATATATAATTATTCTAATATATATATATATATATATATAAATATAATATATAATATATATTATTATAAATATCAGACAATAAGACACAACAATTGCAGTCTCTAAAATTTCCCTTAATTCATATTTTCTCCTTTTCTTTGGTCAAATAAATGGCTATAACTCTTAAACTACATAAATACCCAAAATAAATTTTTATTTGTAATGAAGTATACATATATACCAATGATCAAGTCAAGTTACAAAAAAATTGGTTGATACATTGACCTTTTCAAGGTCAAAGGTCAATGAAAGGTCAACTTTTTTTTGACCTCCTAGAGTAAATATGCATAGAGTAAATTTTGTGCCCAACTCAAGAGCTTCAAAACTGTGCAAGAAGCAATCTGTAGGTGCTATAGTTCTGGAGATATTGAATGTTGACCTTTATACTGGTTTAGCAAAAAGCCATTTTGACCTAACTTTAGGAAGGTAATAATCGCCCACCGAATGAACTACAGCATGAGTACAAATACCTAGTGAACTTCTCTCATTGACTTACAGGTATAGCAATTTCATAAACGGAGCGGGTCATGAAATTTTTCAAATTGGTTGAACTTGTGGAATTAATCAATTACACAAATGTCCAGATCCAATCAATCACATCTTCACCTCTGTTCTTGATCATTCTAGAATTACCATTTTCAACTTTCTACTCTACCTAAAACTACATTGCTAATAAAAATTTCTCTCCCAAATACCTATTCTCTTGCACCATCAAACCAACACATTCCCAATCACATCTTCGATACTGCCATGTATGCGGTTGTCAGAGATCCAAGGAAGTTAAAATCATTTCATCAATTACAAAAGCACATCCCTAATCCATTAGTCTGACAGTTCCTTTTTTCTCATTCTACCTTTTGCTCTTCCTCCAGATGAGCTTCCTATTCCCTTGTAAGTCCCATTCTTCCTGCCTTCCAAACTGTTCATTTCCTCTTTTTTTAGTGGGTCTGGCACCTTTTCCTCTTTCATTTTTCTTATTATAGATTTCTAAACAGGGTGTTTGTTAAACTTCACATTTGCTTTAGTACATTCAACCACAGCTTCTATTTTACTTTAACCACTTGCATTACCTCTTCATTCTTCATTCCACTGTTAACATTCTTACTTTGTACTTTAGCACAAACTGCTATCACTAATAAATTTTATATATATATATAAGTATAAATATATTATATAAATATATAAATATATAGACTAAAGATAATATTGTTCTATAAATAATATATTATGTATTATAAATATATATATATAATATAATATAATATATAATATAAATATAATAAATATATATATATATATTGATAATATATAATATATATTATAATAAAATTGTATATATATAATATATAATAATTATGATAATTAATATATATTATATATAGTATATATATATAGTAGATCAATATCAATTAAAGACGCAAAAAAGGTTGGTATCAGTGTAAAGGTATCTGTAAAATTTGATACTAACTACTCATCAAAGAATTCTGATACCTCAAAATATCGACTGATCCTGTACATGGTATCGGTGCATTAACTAATATATATATATAATATATAATATTATATATATAAATATGATTATAATAATATATAATATATAATAATAATATATATAATATATATATATATATATATATATATATATCGTAAACAATATAATGCCATGTTTTAAGGTTATTGTCAATATGATAAATTTGCAGAGAGAGAGTCTTCTGGCAAAGCAGCAACTGCTGAGCCAAGTGGTTGCTGGTAAGTTGGTGCTGTTTTTGATGTAGCAATTTGGAGGAAACAACAATCCGCTCATGCCTCGAGGTCAGGCAGAACTTCCCCGTTTGGCTCTTGGAGTTTCTAGCATTTGGGTAAGCAAATTATAAGATCATAGTATAATATATATATACTTATATATATAAATATATATAAATATACTATATAATAATTATATTAAAAATATAATAATATTATATAATTATAATATATATATCTAGAATATATATATATATCTTGCTGCAACTGAAACAAAGATGAAAGGAAGCAGTGAAGATGGGTGGTTTGGGGTGGAGAGGAATTTGAATGGTGGAAGTGAGGTTTTGATTCTGATGAGTGAATTTTGATTGTTAGTACTAGAATTCTAATGGTTAAATTTAAGTTAGAGGTCAAGGTATGTGTGGTTGTAACATATTTTCCATCTGAGGGTGATGTTGAGATATTGACTTTCTGGGGTAATTTGAATGATGTTTTGGACAGGATGAGCAGGGGCTTCAGATTGATTGTGTTGGGTGCCTTAAATGACTGGGTAGGTGATCGAAAAAGGGTGGGTAAAACGGTGCTTTTGGGTTTTTCAGGAGAAAGTGAATGGTATGGAGAGAGGTGTGTGTATGTGTGAGAATTACATTCTTCAAGCACAAAAGTATTCATAAGTATATATATATGTATGGAGAGAGGTGTGTGTATGTGTGAGAATTACATTCTTCAAGCACAAGAGTATTCGTAAGTATATTGAGATTTGGTGTAGGTAGAGAGGGTATCAAAGTGAAAAAGTTTGATTGATTTTGTGTTGGTAAAGATGATGTTGAAGTATGTGATGTATGCTAAATCAGTGAGGTGGGGTTGGAGATGGGAATATCAGATCACTATGCTGTTTTATGCAAGATTAAGTTTTTGGGGGCATGGATGGAGAGGAAAGAGAAGGTAGGAAGTGGGAAAAATTACGAATAAGAAGTTAACAAGGTTATAAGGAAAATTGTGAAAGTACTTGCAAATAAATCAGTTGAATGTGAAATAAATGAAATTGTGAACAAATCTGGACCCAAATGAAGGAAACCTTTGTTAGTATTGCAGAAGTTTGTGGATTTGTTAAAGTAGGAAGTAAGAATGTCAATAGTGAGTGGTGGAATGAAAAGGTGATGCAAGCAGTTAAAGGTAAAAAAAATGTGTGGTTGAATGTGCTAAAAGCAAATGTCTCAAAAGAGAGTTGTATTGAAATATATAGGGAGGAAAAAAGGAAGACTAAAAGTTGCATACTTAAGAAGGAAATAAGAGATAAAGGAATAGTTTGGAAGGAGGATGAATGGGGATTAATTAGGGAAAAGCTCTTCTGGAAAGATGTGCGAAAGGCTAAGAATGAGAGTAAGGGGAATCTTCTTAGAATAATGAATAGGTATGGTACTTACGTGGCTGATGGAATGGGTGTGAGAAAAATGTGAATGGAATACTTAGAAAATTTGCATAACATTGGCAGTAATGAAGAGGTGATAATGAATGTGTGTGGTTTTGATGGTGTTAAGATATTAAGGTAATAGGTATTTTTAGGATGAGGTAGAGTGGGAAAGTTGAAGAATGGTAAATCTGCAGGCATAGATGGAATTACTGGTAAAATAATAAAAAATGGAGGCGAGATTGTAATTGACAATATATGGAATTTTTGAAGCAAAGCATTTGTGATGGGTATAGCTCCCAAGGATTGGAGGAGAGAAGTAATATAACTTTTTATATCAGGATAGGGAATTAGTTTGTGTTGTAGGGGAAGATATATCTGGTTTCTGGTTGAAAGAATCTGTTGAAGCTGATAGTATAAAACAAGGTGCATTTATTAAGTGGTAGAGGATCATTAGGATCAAAATTTTCAACATGAAACAAATAAGGACGAAAATGATGAATGATAAATTGTTAGCAGGTTTTATGGACTTGCACGGCATAGACGGGGTTAATTAGGGAAACTTTTGTGGCAGGTGTTGATGCTAGGCTTCTGAATGGAATCAAAGGTATACATGTCGATAGTGAAGCTTGTGAAAGAATAAATGGAGTGGAGATGAATGGTTTTTTTGATATTAAATAGTTGAAATATACAGGAATGGTTTGTCTCCATGGCTATTTAATTTGATTGAATGGAACGATAAAAGATTGAGGTGGTAGGGGAGGGTGTTGGACTGACGGAGAACGGAAGAGATGTTAGAGTGCCCTTTTTTATGCTAATGATTTGGTTTTGTGTGGTTAATCAGAAAGTTTGAGAGGAGGGGTTTTAAAGTAAATGTACATAAGAGTACAGTGAGGAGAATCCACATTGTAAAATCATGTTGGATGGTGAGCAATTGGAAAAATATCTCGGTTTAATATTTAGGTTTTTTGTCATAAAAGGGGAATGGATGATGCAGAATGTAGCAGGGAAGTTGTGAATGGTAAGGTGGTGGCTGGGGCAAACGAATCCTTGGTGAATGTAAAGGGACAAAGTCTGAAGTGCTCTAGGCTTCTGTAGGAGGGTATGTTGTTACCAATGTTAGTATATAGTAGTGAAACTATGTTGTGGAATAAGAAGCTGTGGATCTTAGGTGCATTTTGTTCAATTTATAGTCTTAGGGGTGTGTTAGGTGTGAGAAAAATTGATAAAATGAGGGGTGAATGTATTAGTGAGTTGTTTTATGAAGAAATTCTTAAATGAGTGTATTAAGATGGTTTTGGATGGATGATAGTCGGTTGGTTGGGCTGATGTATAGTGGTGACTGTGTTATGAATAGGTCAGCTGGAAGACAAAAGAAAAAGTGGATTCAGTCGAGTAAAGAATGTCTGAAGTAAAGAAACGAGTCTAGCTAGAGGCGAGAAGAAAGGTGCATAATAGGAGGGAATGGCAGGGTTTTGTGGGCCAGGCCCAAGGGTTAAACCCTACATTAAGGAGATGCCATGTGAAGCCCCCCCCCCTTTTTTTTTTTTTTTTTTTTTTTTTTTTTTTTTTTTTTTTTTTTTTTTTAAATTGTGACAAACTTAATGTACAGGTAGGGGTCGGGGGTTTCTCTTAACTATCCTATTTCAGTGCATGTTAAGCATCCTACCCCATCTATGAAGAGAAGAGAGTAATTTATTTATAATATATAATAATATATATATAAACTAATATATAGAATATATATATATATATTATATACTATATATATATCTCATTCATCTTCACCTTCCTCTTGTGCCCAGAGATTGGGGGTAAGTGTGCTGTAAAGCATCGGAAGAAACGTCAGTAGGAAGAATGCGAAAGTCGAAAAGAAAGCCCAGCCGTACCGCCCTCTGGGTACCATAATTAGTGAGAGCCTCGTAAAGACCAGACAATACCCAGAGAGCATCATGGACCGCGAACGACCCTCCACTATGGTAACGTCAATGTAGGGTTCATACCCTGGCCCAGGTGGGCACAACCATGACAACCATACCAAAACCCCGCCATTCGCTCCTATCATGCACCTTTATTCTCCGCCTTGGCCAAACTCACATTCTTCCTTCAGACATTCCTTACATATTATATAAATATATTATATATATATAATATAATATATATATAATTCCCGAATATATTATATATATATAGATATATATAAATATATATATAATAACTATATATATATATATTATATATAATAATATATATATATAATATAATAAATATACACATTTTAATATAATAATATTTATCTATATATATAATTAATATATATATATAATATATATATATATAAATAATATATATATATTAGTATATATATATATATATATATATATTATATATATATAATAAATAATATATATAAATATATATTAATGTATTATCACAAAGCAACCATATCCAGCATATATTTGGCGGGATTGGTGGCTGGTAAGTTTTTCCAAACTTAGCATCACCATTCACGAAAAGAAATTATATATATATTATATATAATATTATATATATATTATATTATTATATAATATATAATAATATAATATATATATATATAAATATACGCGGGAGAATACGTCGAACTATTGCCATGGATGGTACTGAAGGTTTAGTTAGAGGCCAAAGGGTTCTTGATACTGAAACGCCAATCTGTCTATTCCGTTGGACCAGCTAGCATTGGAGAATTATAAACGTCATTGGTAATTATATATTACTAGTATATTATATATATAAATATATATAGATAAAATAGAATATAATATATATTATTATATATATATAATATATATATTATATATAATATATATATATATTAACTATATGCCTTTAAAACTCTAATGCTTAGTCCTCCAATATTCGTATTGGGTACGTTTTCTGGTTATTCTAAATTAATCAGCTAAAATTGAATGCTGTAGGGAACCCATTGCTGAACGTGGACATGTCACAACTCAACATTTTGCTGCTATTCACTGTGAAGCAACCAGCTTTGATTGAAATGTCTGTGGAAACAGAAATTTTTTGGGAACGGTATAAAGGGTTGAATCCAGCTCCATATCAATAGGTGGAAAATTGGGCAGTGAATTGGGTGTTTTATAGAAGTTTGTCAATACAGAATTTATCATCATATCAATGTATCAACATTTCTTTGTATTGACGTCGGAAGATAATGCTATGAATTATGCCTGCAGGATTGTTTGGTGGTGCTGGTGTTGGCAAGACTGTCTTGATTCAAGAATTGATTAATAATATTGCGAAAGGGCATGGTGGTTTATCGGTATTTGCTGGTGTGGGAGAAAGAACTCGTGAAGGAAATGATTTGTACCATGAAATGATAGAATCTGGCGTAATTTCATTGAAAGATGAATCGTCCAAAGTATCGTTGGTATATGGTCAAATGAATGAACCCCCAGGCGCTCGTGCTCGCGTTGCATTGACTGGATTAACTGTTGCTGAATATTTCAGAGATCAAGAAGGACAAGATGTATTGCTCTTTATTGACAATATTTTCAGATTTACTCAGGCAGGTTCCGAAGTATCTGCTCTATTGGGTCGTATTCCATCTGCTGTAGGGTACCAACCTACGCTGGCTACTGATATGGGTACTATGCAGGAAAGAATTACAACAACAAAGAAGGGTTCTATTACTTCTGTACAGGCAATTTATGTGCCTGCAGATGACTTGACTGATCCTGCCCCAGCCACAACATTCGCTCATTTGGATGCAACCACTGTATTGTCTCGCGGTATTGCCGAATTGGGTATTTATCCAGCTGTCGATCCCTTGGATTCAACTTCCCGTATTATGGATCCCAACATCATCGGAAATGAACATTATGGTATTGCCCGAGGTGTACAGAAGATTTTGCAGGTATGATGTATAAATAAAGATTTCCATAACCTCTTGGCTTAATGTAATCATATATTTTAATGGTTTAGAAAAAAATCTAATACTTGATTTTAATTTTTAGGATGCTAAATCACTTCAAGATATTATTGCTATTTTGGGTATGGATGAATTGTCTGAAGAAGATAAACTTATTGTAGCTCGTGCACGAAAGATTCAGAGATTTTTGTCACAACCTCCAAGTGGAGAAGTTGTACAGGGCATGTGGAAAGTTTGTTTCCTTACCTCGAAACTATTAAGTATGATTTTATATATAATATAAATATATATAATATATATATATAAATTATATATATATATATAATATATATATAATAATTAATTATAATATAATATTATAATTATATTTACTTATATATATTATAATAATTAATAAATATATATATTATATAATATATATATAATATAATATATATATATATATATAATCATTTGTTAAACTACTTGAATCTAGTACTTGGGATGTGTTATGAAGAGACATTTTTCAAAATCTTATTGCCCTTCACTTTAGGTTAAATGTCCTGTTACTGAAAGAAATTTTTTAATGGGTACAGTATAGGTGATACATATTTTTTTCGGGACAATACTAGTTTGTCTCGAGTTGGCTAATCTAAACTTTTGTGACAGTTTTTAAATGTGCGCACATGCTGCATGTACATCACCTATATTGTTGTATCTCTGATTGCTATGTTTTATTTTTAATCTATAAATCTTGCTGAGAGTTTCATTAGTAGGTATATTTTTGATCTAAATGATTTTCTAGCCTGATATAAAAATACATATAGTGGGTAGACATTTTTGAAATTCCATCTGCTCATTTTAGAGGTTTTAATTTAAGGGTTTTTTTGTTACTGATTTTGTAATTAACCTAATAGAAAATGTATTCAAAATACTTGAAAAGCCCATGATATTTTGTTGTTCCTAAACTTTAAAGGACAAGATCCTAAAAGGGCGTATTTCTTCTAGGGCTTCAAAGCTATCTTAGCTGGAGAATATGACCACCTCCCTGAAGCTGCCTTCTACATGGTGGGACCTATTGAAGAAGTAGTAGTCAAAGCAGAAACATTAGCACAACAAGCTAGTTAAATATAGGGTTTATTGTTAAATGTATATTATTTATTTTCTTTATTATTTTTTATTTTATTAAAATCAAATGGCAAAACTGTTAATGGCTTTATGCCATGTGGTTTAATTTATAATGTACAGAATTCCATATATATGTAAAGTAAATTTATTAATAAAATCTTTTTAAAATGTTTTAAATTCTGACCTTTGTCGCTTAAATCTTAATGCAGAAATAATTAATGACATTGTATCTTTCTACGGATTTCTTTTTAACAGTATTCATATCCTAATTTAAAAGATAAAGAAATGACTCAAGAAATTTACATTTGTCTAAGAAAAAAATTGTATGGTTAAAAATATAATATATAGGCCATTTAGGTTGGTCTTTTCAAGCATACAGAAGTAAGTTTGTTCTAATGTGGATTTTGATTTTATCTAAATATTTTTAGAAATTGGAAAGCCCTATAAAATTGATGATTATTTAACTTACCTCTATTATCAAAAAATTATTAATGCAATCGATATATATTATAGTATTATTATATTTTAGTATTTAACTCACTATATTTCAGGTCTTCATATCAAATAACTATAATAAAACTAAACAAAATTATTTATATTCATTTATGTTTAAAGAAATGGAAAATTCAAACAGTTTCACTATGATACATGCAACTGTTTCGTTCATATTTACTATTATAGGTGAAGAACACTGTTGACAAAGTTAGGGATCTCGAGTTTGCTCGTAGTGCACGGTGGAATCAGTACGCGTGGGGACTTGTTCGCGAAAGGTACCATACACCAGTTATTATTGTTGATGCGGTGGCATATAAACGAGGAAAAAGCCCTATTGCAGCACGAGTTACCGAGCGCGTCATGTATCATGAGTACTACGCTCAAAGGGGAGCGAGCGTGGGAGGCATTACTTAACAAACATCTTATACAGGACTGTAGACCTCCCGAGTCCGTCGGCGCCATGTTCCGCCGCGGCGGAAGAGCTCCTTCGTATAAGGCCCTGCGAAATCGATATGCATAATTTATTCTCATCCAGTTAGGTGGCTCGGTACCGAGACTCAGCGCCGATCCCTGCCACACTCCGCATCGATCGTCTAAGGATAGTGACAACAAGCAACATAGTTGAGTGAATTTTTCCTTATCTTATCAAATAAACATTAGTTAATTTTTTTCATCAGAGGATCATATTACACAAAATACTACCTACTTCTCTTTCTCTTCATATATGCGTGGAGCCAAGTACAATTCGTATAACGCACAATATCATTGTCAAGTATCACAACTTTAGATCACTCTATTTGCGTCGTAAAATCGTTTGTTACTTTTACTACTCTTTAATAATTGAAAAAATAGCCCAGGATGCTGAACGACGTATTTACTGCCAGTTGCTTCTTTTTTGTAATTTTTAATTTTTATGTGATAAGTACACTCTTCATCTAGCGGCAAACTGTAATAGGCCTTCTCAATTTAATGTTTCGGATTGGTATGAAGAGGTCGAGTGAGGGGGTGTGCCTTTATTAACATATCAAAGTGCAGATTATATCGGCATTATCTCTCACATTCAAAGCGAAATTTATCCGGACATGAGTCTCAAACAAACTTGAACGTCACCGAGAACTTATTTTCTGAGTATTAGCTCACTATGACCCAACAGTAGAAATACAGAACAGTTCTACTAAATTTGGTTTTAAAATTAGGCTAGATCATATATTTATCTTATAAAATTAGCCTCTTCTTTTTGGCATGTGTAATAAAAACCTGGACATGTTTATACCGAGGATGACATAAAATATACGAATCTCTTATATCTCCTCAAAAATCGCTAATTTCTCTTCCGAATAACCGTTAATTGCATATTTAACTCAAAGAAAATTAATAACCACTTCAAGATGATTCTGCGACTAAACCTATGTGAGTTTTGACTTAGTGTGTATTGAATATCTTTCCTTACGCATCTCCCCTCGGAAAAGAGGCTACTCTATTTCCATGTGATCCAGAATAGTTTCGCCTATATGGTCTTTTTCTCCAGAAAGAATTGAAGCAACAATAACTTTATCAAAAACCTACTATATTCCGCTATAATTTTACATATAAATTATTTTTTATATAGTTTTAAGTTTTTCATTATTATATAAATAAAAAATTAAAAAATTTATCTTTAGTAAAAAAAGGTCCAATAGCTATTAATTACTTATTTCTTCCCTGATAAGTTCCCGTTTATATGGTGGTACAAAAATAAAAGTATAATCAAGAATGCTTGTAGCTACAATGGGTTATCCATAAAATATAATGGAAATAGACTGTGATATCACATATATTGATAAATAATCACCAAAAGTTATAATCACAATATAATTCGAAATCATACCTACAAATGTAACCAATATAATGCGATACACATGTAATTACTACGACAAATAATGATTTACTGATAAACCAGCAGCATGTACATAAATAAATCGTCAATGAGAAAACCAGAAGTGGTACTAAATATAAGTCGATTAAACTTTGGTATTTTATCAGTATCTTTCTGAAAGTAGCGTAAGGAGCATTGACTATTTGTTTCCAAGAGAGACGTGCATTTTCAAGACTAGGGGAAGTAAATAAAGATTACTTGCTCCATACCCAAAGATCAGAACGATGAAGGTCTAGATAGTGAACAATTTCGTCTGAGTCATGATATTATTATTATTATTGATTATGATTGATGTATGATGTTATATAAAATAATTAACAAAAAATCTTTTAATTAATAATTATTATTATCGTAAATTAATATTATCATTATCACATTATTACTATATTATTAATAATTCACATTATTCCATATGATTCATTTTATTGGCCGACTAGTATGTATCCTTAGCCAAATTATTGATTTATTATATGAGCTAATATAAATTTATTATTATTTATCTATTTTTATTGCACGTTGATGAGATTTATTGTTCATCCGTAAGGATTATATTATTATGAATCATTTGGAATAAATTATTACTTTTCTAGAATGGGAAGTTTACAATTATTCTAATAACAACTTTCTTGTTTTGATGCTGGAACTGTAATGTATTACTATGTATTATGTATTATTATGTATGATATCTATTTATTAATTTATTATTATTATGTGGTTATTGAAAACTGGCGAACTAAGGAAATCGATATTAGTTTACAAGTTTAATCTGGGAGCAAGAGGTTACACAAGAAACAGGAACCCGTGTATATATAATATATATGTTTATATATATATATATATATATAGTTACTGAATTATATAGTATACACTATATATATATAAATTATATATAGTATATTATAGTATATATATAATATATTATACTAGCTATATATATATATAGTATATCGTATTACTTACTATCATAGTATAGCATCAGATATATAATATATATTAAATATACTTAGTATATATAATTATATATATTACATTATATATAGTATTATATCTATATATATATAGGGTAGGTAGATTATATATATAGTGAATATATATATACGTATATATATTCATATATAGTATATATATATTATATATTATATAAGTTAATATATATATACTTATACATATATCTCTTATATTTTTAGTACATTTAAACGTATATACTATATATATATAGCTATAATAGTACCTCTTTTGTGAAGTGGAAAGTATAGTAGTATATATATATAATATAATTATAATATATTAGTATATAACATATGTATGTATAAGATCTGCAGTTATGATATATAACTAAGTATTATATATATATAACTATATATATATAGCAAAGCAAAGGTACAGTAAGGATTAGCGGACTAAAACATTTAGCTTTTAGATTTAATCAAGGTAAATAGAACTATATGTAATTTTTTAACTGTATTCCTAAGAAAGCTTTATTTATTATTAATTGATTATTATTATTATTATTATTGATTATTAATTATTGATTATTATTATTATTAAATGATTATTATTTATGTCCAGTGGGCGGTTATTATTGTGAAAACTCATTATTGCGTTTGTTTAGCCCGTGACATATACAGAAGGCACACACACCACAGATTGTCGTGTGAGGTCAGTTGTTTTAGGTGCAGTGCAACTGCTGTAAATGGACTACACTACACACACAGTCGCGACTCACACACACACCACACACACACACATGCCACACACACACACACACACCACACACAGGCGTTGTGCGTTACGCGCGATGCACACACATGAGCTCGGCACGTAGGTGGCACGCTCAACATATTAGTAATACTCAGTTTATAATATATTATATAAGCGTAGGAATTAGTGAGTTGATTCATTAGTAGCTATATGAGTTAATAGTATATATGTGTATCAGGGTATTATACTATAACGTATAGTAGGTATATATATATATATATATATGATAGTATATATATATATAGTAAAATATAGTAGGTATAATAAAATATATATAATAATATATATATACGATGGAAAGAGTTTTTAATGTTACGGAGACAGTTTTTAATCGATCACGGGCGGTATCAAATATAAGTTGGGTTTCTGGAGTTGGGGAAAGAGAGTAATTCCTGAAGGTGGCGTCCCTGCGGCGAACATGCACGAATAGCACCAGAACAAGCAGTGTTAAACCAAGGTTTGTTAGATTTAGTTGAAGAGAAAGAATAAGCAATTTTTAGTACGAATGAATGAAGAGAGAGAAATCATCATCTCGCTTTATGAGCTCTGAGACTCGAGGGACCCCTTCCCCGCCCCTCACAGAAGCAGAAGTTATTCCATTGTAAATAAAGAAGTACAACCGGACCGCAAGTCCGACAAAGAAGTACAACCGGACCGCAAGTCCGACAAGAAAAAAAAAAAAGAAGTACCCGAACCAGACACAAAGTCCGACCAGATTGACACGCATCGAGTGCATAGAACGTTTATTCTCTCTGTAGGTAAGGGTCTTTCCTGCGGAAGACCTGAAGAGATAAAACAGGATACAGAGACAAGAAGAAGAAGGTGATCGAAGGAACCCAGGATGAGCGGAGAGAGTTTAAGAGAACTAAGGAGAAGCATTTGGTGGATAGGAAAAGGTCACAATGTTGAGTTCCATGCTCCAAGATGATCAGTGTGTGCTAGTTAAGGAGTTTGGTCCAACTGCTTGAGGTCCTAATATATATATATATATATGATAGTATATATATATAGTATATAATTATATACTATATATATTATAATATTATATATATAATATATATATACTATTATAATATATATATATAGTAAATAATATCATATATATATATTATAATATATATATATATATATTATATACTATATAATCAGGGCGAAGTGCCAAATTATGTCATGATATAATTTTGTATAGACTTCCGGTGAAATGCCCTTGAATATAAACACTACTTACCCATCTGGAATTTTGAGCACTTCGTTTCCTTAAAGGTGGTTTTTTTTTTCCTCCTTAAAGAATTAATTATTAATTTCTGGCCGTTGAAGCCGTCCGCACCTCTCTGAGACACTGCCCAATTTCCACTCCCCCAGCCCACACAAATCTCTCTCTCTCTCGTCTCATTCTGCTTGATTGAGCTGTGTTTGAGAGTGACAGTCTGTTGTTTGAAGCTCTCTCGTCTCTCTCTCTCTCTCTCCTCGTCTCTCTCGTCTTCGTCTTCGTCTCTCTCGTCGTGTCTGTTCTCCGGGACTCGTTCTCTTTCTCGTCCGTCGCTCTGCTCCTCCTTTCTTCCAAATATTTTTTTCCTTCGCATTAACTAATATTGCTTTCTCTCTTTTGCCCCCGAAGCATTCTATAGGAAACTATACAGGAAATGGTCTGCTCACGGAGGGCATAAAGGTTATGATATCTTTTCTGATACTAGGAACTAGTCATATCATATGGTCTAAGTCTCTATCTAACATTTTACTAATCTATGTCTATATATGCTCTTCCGTTTAGATCTCTTGTTCTTTCCTACACCTCCAAGAACCTTTCCCTATTTTGGCTTATTTTTTACTAATTTCTAAAAGTGCCAAGAGCATCCCGATAGTATCGCTTTCTCGTCTGCCCTTCGTCATCTCTCTACTCTCAGTATTAATCTCTCGTGTCTCTCATCTCCTCTCATCTCTCCTCTCTCTCTCTCTCTCTCTCTCTCTCAGTCACTGTCTGAATATTTCAAAACGCATTATTCCTCTTTTGGACTGTGCCTTTATAATCATCGATGGATGATAATGTTCCCTAGCGTGGATTGAGATGTACTCATATTTAAATATGGGCTGCTCTGACGTCAACACGGACTGCGGCCCCCATAAATTAACGGACATTTATCGAATAAATATAATATAATAATATATAATGATAATAAATAATAATAATAATGAATAATAAAATATATAATATAAATAAGTAATAATAAAGATAATAAAATATAATAATAATAAGTTAATTAACTATGAATAAATAAGTTTTGATACCATTAGAGGAAATCGAAACCATCTTGCATAGCGATTGTTTTGTTCCTGCATTTGCGAAACAAAAAATTACCGAATAGATTTCACCTGTAGGTTTGGTCGACTCACAAGATGTTTCTCCGGCACGCATCATCACTTCTCACTCCACAAGTCTTTCTACCTAACCAGTACCGCCCAGCGCTCTATATTCAATCGTTGATGGGTTCTTCCGCAACAACACGAGGCATTGGGATTGTTTGCAGCTCGCGCACCGTATCGCGGCCCGAGCTGGAATTCTGTGGAGCTCCACACCACCCAGCAACCAATGAGCTCATCCGCACTTCAGCGGTGAGTGGGCCACCTATACTGGTCGACGATTTTTCAAAATACGACCATTTGTTTTCTTTATTATTTATATTATTATTTTTCTTATTTTTTTGCACTATAGTTTCGAGCCTCCTTGTTTCAGAATGAAGTAGTTATAAAGTTAAAGAATTTCCTTTTCACAATAAAGGAGGGTACTTTTGCAATCAGATTTGTTTAAAATGCCCCATTCTCGGTCACGTCGAGAATTGCAGCGTCATCCACCGCAAGCCATATACTGCAGATTGCAGGACATACTAAGCAAAGCCGATGCCCCAAAACGGCAGCAATACCCTTCTTTCCACTCTTTGTGATTTTGCAGAATCGCCATGTCTGGTCTCTAACTGATACTCAGCATTCTTTGTCTGGATACACGTTGTTAGTCCTTTGTTTTGGTGCTTGTGGTTATGTATTTTGGCTTTGTCTCTTCAATCTTATTTGAAGAGGTCTAATTACATTTTTCAATCTTTTATTAATTTGGTGCATTTATGTGTAATTTCTTAATTTGCATGTTGTAAGGTGCATTGAACAGTAATCGTTCCAGCTGTTTGGAGGAACAGAGGTACTAGAAGTCAGAAATCTTTAATCGAACTTAACAAAATAAGTTTGTTTACAGTATTTGATTTATGACTTATTGAGTTCACTGAAAGTTAGATTATTTTATAATTTGCTCAATTTTATTTCGTTTGATTGCAAATTTGATTTCGACTAAAGTTTTTCAATTTTATTTAATTTTTTTTACTCTTTCCTTTCTTTAAGTAGAGAGCATTGAACATGTGTTTATAATAAATAACCATATTGTTAAGGGAAATTTTTCTTCTTTTGAAAGAGAATTAAATTGAAATTTAGGAAATGGAGAATTATTTCTCTCTTTTTTTTTTTGGTTTCCTTTTTGTTTTGTTTTTTTTTTGTTTTATTATCTTTTTGTTTTTTTTTGCTTTTTGTCCTTGTCTCTATTATTATTATTATGTATTATTATTATTATTATTATTATTTTATTATTATTATTATTTTATTATTATTATATGCTATTATTATTATTATTATTATTGTAGTCATCATTATTGATATATATATAATTATTATAGATTATTTTATTCTTGTTTTCTTAATTATGTTATGATTATTAAATAATGATTTATTATTAATATTGATTATTATATATTATGTAGGGATTCTTGCATTGTGAGTGCGCTAGTGTTGAGGACATGACATATCGTACATGTTGTTATGGCGTGGTGTGTAATTAATAAGTTTCTCTTCCTCACCAAGAAAGGTGCGGGTGACAGGTAAGGGATGAGGGGCTTGACTGGATTCGAGGATAGGTGACGTCGCTGCGTGTAGGAACCGGTATTTTGTAGACTAACAAATATCTTGCTGATAAGTGTGTATTTTCAATAATTTTTTCCTCCTTTCATACACACCACGACGCCAATACATATTGAGGTGTGTTTTGAAGAGAGAATTTTTTTATTTTCCTTTTGTAAATCATTCTGCGCTTTATTATTATTATTATTTTTAATTATTATTAATTATTATTATTAATTATTTATTATTATTATTAATTATTAGTACTTATTATGTATTATTATTATTATTATTATTTGATTATTATTGATTATTTTGATCTATTATTATAATATTTTCATATATTGGGTAGTTATTATTAGTTATTATTATTGTTCTAAGGTATTGCCACTAACCGCCTCGATATGTAATGGGGATTACATTCATCCATATTAATTATTAAGGTAATAATGTGATATGATACTTATGTTGAGTCTCTATTAGTTGAGTACTTTCAGGGTGGTATGCTGATTATCAGTGAGCTATCGATTATGTATCATATTCCGAGGCACGCATCTCGTGTACTAGCTAGGTGGATTTGAGGTGGTGATTATTCTTGATGTTAAGTTTATTGTGACTATAGTACGGACGAGGGTTGATTATGAGTTCAATAATAGTATTATTTGGTATTCATTAGGCGAAAGTGATATGGCGATTACTGTGTGAGTTAGATATTAGATGTTCGTATTTAGATGGACCTGATGTTCCTTGCGGGCCCTGGTTTTAGTGTTGTGAGATATATAGATTATTACTTAAGATCTATATTATAATACTATGGGTATAGGGCTTGTTTATTATAATCATTTTCATTTTTATTGGCTTTCATACTGTAATATGTCTGTCTCCTACGTCTCTTGGAAGGAAGCAAGATATTTTTCTTTGGTTTTTATCTTTTTCTCTGTTTTTGATATATATACTTTATTTTTTTCCTTTTATGTTTATGGTCTGTATTTTTCTGGCTACAGTAGACAGACTTACAAAACGGCAGTTTTTTGGCGTGCCTTTTAATATTTTGTATATACCTTTCCTTTTTTTATAATTTTAATTCAAATATAGATGTATGACAAGGTCGAAGGGAGCAAAAGGGCCTAGTCCCATGAGAATTTCCAATTCAAGAGCATCGAAAGAGGAAGGGTCCATTCAGAACGAAAATACCAAAAGAAAAACGACGACGGCAACAGACCTTCTGTCTATCCCGGAGTCTACATCAGAGTTAGGTAGCAACAGCACTGTTGAGAACATTTCTGATTTGAATAATGTGGATTCAACGGACACAAGAGAGCTCAGGGACTCAAAACGAGTACGTTTGGCTCAAGAGAGTCGTTCTCAGTCCTTATCTCTTCTCTAACTGGAAGATTTAATTATCAGCTTCCTTTCATCTTCCCCATATATTTTTCACACTTAGTCCCGTTTTTCCCCTTTCATCAGTGTTAAAACTTGAACCGAGAGTGACAAGACATCAAACTCCTGAACGTTCAAGATTATTTATTGGAGAGCGATACCGGAAGTGTGTTTTAAAAAATTCAAGGATGATCAGAGAACAAATAAATCGTGCTGATGAAAGTATCCTGAACTCTAATGAAAATCTAAATAAAGGTTCATGAGTACTTCTTCTCACGGGAATTCTTGTTGCTCTCAGGAACAACCATAACTTCGGTCTTTTTAGGCCTCCTACTAAAAAGCTACCATTAATTTGACGAAAAAATTCCCCAAATGAAAATTTCAAAAAATCCATTTAATGGAATCATTTGAGTCACGTAGCAGATAGGTCCACGGTTTATAAGGACAATATTAATTGGAGCTTCTTTTTCGACGCTTAGGGGTAATGCCTTGAAACTTGTTTCCGGATACTCACGGGTCGGAGAGAACTACCAGATTGTTCTGAAACAGCTCAAAAATGACTTTGGTAACAAGCTAAGGTCATTGAGACGCTAATTTTGAAATTATGTGGGACTGTCTCTCCTGAATATAATTAATGAGAACCTGTATAGTTTTAATACGCAGATTTGTTCTGTATGTAGAATCCTTAAGAATAAGCGAGATGGTTGGTGATTGCACAGAGTTGCTCGAAATCAATATCTAAGTCCCTCCTAGCTCAGAAAATACCCCAGGAGATAAAGGAAAGTACCCTGGGGCAAGGCCAAAGAAAATTGGACTCTAGACTTTCTCGTAGATGGTAGATCAAGCCCTCTCTTTTTTTGGAGCATCTAGACAAATTTCTACAGCAAATCGAAGGAGTTAGGAACAGGAAATCAATCCAAAGGAATAACACTTCACACTAACGAATGCAACGCAAAAACAAACAGATTGTCCACAGGAGCCCAACCGAAGGCTTCAACAATTTTGACTACGGGAAAAATCCCACTCTACGAAAGAACCTGCTCAAAATGCGGCCCCCACCAGTCAAAATACTGGGGATAAAGTCATAATATGTAGATTTTGTAAAGGACCGCATTACCCTTCGGAGTGTGTCTTGCTTCCGACACCAGAATTGAGACAACAGGTTGTTAAGGCCCAAGGTTGGTGTGAAAGATGTTTGGCTCAGAACCACACCACCTCTAATTGCAAAAACCAAAGGCCTTGTTTTAAGTGTCAGGCAACAGATCATCATGTAGTGTTCTGTCGTCAAAATGGAAACCAGAGCCAGAGGGCAAACGTTTCCCCACAGACACAACCCGCGTCTCCTCCTCAGGAGACTTCGAATGTGACAACACTCCTCTCAGCAAATAGAGGAGTTGCTTTACCATTAGCAGACTTATCCGTTTATAAAGGGAGACAAGACTATACTTGTAAGAGCGCTTTATGATCAAGCCTCGCAACGCAGTCTCGTATCTCGCTCGGTGGTGAGAGCATTGCAATGTGTTCCTCACTCCAAAATTCGTATAGCTATTAACGGCATCAATCAAAATGGCCCCCGCCATGTTGCGTGATGTCGTGACTTTAAAAATTAAGATAGAAGATGGCACCATTCCCATCTCGGCTATCGTTGTTGATCACCTTCCCACAGATATTCATATTCCTGGATTGGTCAAGACAACAAGGATGCTACGTAGACATCATGTCAAATTAGCCAACTCCTTATCCCACTGGAAATAACGTGACAGATTTAGGGATTCTTCTTGGCTCGGACGCTCTTCCCCAATTTTTGAAGTCATATGAGACTTTGCCGCGGAATCAGCCTGATGATACGAACGTTGGAAAAATTAATTTGGGGGAATTACCCTTTGTTTCCAGAGATTCTGAGTCACAGGTTTCGGCCGTATCGTACTTGCAACGTATCGGACGCGAAGTTCGTCTCTAGGGTGACGAATTTTAGAACCGCCGAAACCATATCCCTTCAATAAGGAGCACGCACCCCTCATCCACAAAACGTCGAAGTAGATAATCAGAGGCGGAAGCATCTTCCGCGTCGAACCTTAGCGATGAGACGAGGAGGTGAGAAACACAGTTTCCTATCCGGTGCAACAGAAGAAGAAGGAAGGAGACGAAGCTTCATTGCGAGGGAAGCCTCATCACACCTTCACACATACTCGTGGGTTATAAACTTAACACTCTTCCTATTCCAGAAGAGCTTTTAGAGTCGGACACTACTTACCGACACCCGGCTAAATTAAATAAGAGGTATCGGTATACGCTTTCGCTTATTTCCAAATTCCAGTGTGCATGGAGTAAGGACTATTTACTTAATCTTAAGCAATCTTGGAATGTTTCTGGCCATCCTAACATTGCTATCGGTGATGTAGTCTTGGTGGAGGATGATTGTTCTCGTTTGAAATGGAAATTAGGCATAGTAAAAACCCTTCACAATTCTCCTGATGGGTACGTCCGATCAGTTTCATTATTAAATACAAAAAATGGGGAGACCACTCGAGTTATAGGGCATATAAACCCTTTAGAAATCCATTCTAATATTTTTAATTTAGGAGACGCGTCCTCTTTAGAGGAACCTAACTCGACATTGGGTTCCCAACCGGAAAGAACTACACGTCAAGCTCAAATTTTAGCGAAACAACGCTTTTTCAGATAAAAATAGTCGAACCATTTTTTTTGTTCTCTGACATAACATACAAATGTTCTACAATTAGGCAATACGTATACTGCGCAGTGACGTCACTTATCTTGTGATCCATAAATACAACTGTAGAACTTTTATGTTTTTTTTTTTACTCTGGGGGAGTTGGATGACATTTGCGTTAAACATGGTTCAAACCTAATATTTTTGGCTCGATATGACCTGCAAACCTTCCGAAGCTTTCAGGGCAATTGTAGACGTTCATTTTCTATTTATCAATAATCTCTCTCTTTAAGAAGCTGGATTATTTTAAAACTCTTCTTGCTTGTTTCACGTTTCCATAGGGTGTTTGATGGGCGTATCAACGCGATAAGATTAGCATACGTATGGAGATCTTTCATGGGACTTCTAAGTAGGTGAACAACCCCTATATTATATATTTCTCTTGAATATGAAGAAATGACATTCTCTATTTTCCAATTGCTCTTTAATGCATACCTTTCTTTCCCGGGGAGTCGAAGGGGCGTTCCCAGAGACCACGTTCCCTTCGAAGGGGGGTATTTATTGTTGGTTGAGCAAAACAAATGTTATTCTACGAGTAGTCTACTATCCAAACAATTCAAAGGGCTAGATTAGCACGGTGTAAACGGAGTATTCAGTATCTTATATGCTATTCATCATTTGAGAATTTAGAACGCCCTACAAACGCTACTGAGACTTCGATGGGTTGGGGTTACAGGGGGTGTATCTTAAATAAACCATTTTTTTGTTATCCATATCTCCTGGAAGAACGGAGGCCTTCATATATTTTCTCTTTTATTGCAATACTATAAACATAGTCTTCAATAAACCATTTCCCCCCCCCCCCTTCTCTTTGGTGGGAGCTTAATGTCGACGATTTTTCCAAACCCCGCCCAAATTGTTTTTATTATTATTATTATTATTTTTCTGCACTATAGTTTCAAGCCTCCTTGTTTCAGAATGAGGGAATTATAAAGTTAAAGAATTTCCTTTTCACAATAGAGGAGGTACTTTTGCAATCGGGATTTTCTTAAAATACCCATTCTCTCAAGTCCGAGAATGAGGTCATCGCATTTCCACCAACATGGCAACACATTAGTTAATGAGAGGCCCTAAAGCACTCCTTCTCTTCTCCCTTTTTAGTCTCATGCCAACCTTGACTTGCGTTGCATCTTGCTCAAAGCAGAGCATCTATTCTGTGCCTTATGTTTTTGGTTCTGTCTCTTTTCTATTTGAAGCAGAGCAACTAATATATTTTTTAACCTTTTCATTAATTAATTGCATTTATGTGTTATTTTAATTGCATCTTAATTAATGATCTTTAATGGTGCTTTATAATCGTGTTTGCTTGTATTTTGAGTCAGTGAGTAAGTTAATCACTGTGTCACTGTGTGTGTATAAATCGGAGAGTGTACGTGAAGAACTCAGGTGAGTACCCATCCTTTGGTTTTTTACCACACGAGAATTAATTATATTTGTATTTGTTAGAGAACAAGGATTCTCCTACTAGTCAATTAAAGTAGCACTTTTAGATGAAACTATGTGTCTTCAGTCTCATCTAATAGAGATACATCAGACACATACTGTCCCATCTTTTTTAACCTTTTCACATGGCTATAACCTTTTTTTACTTCCATGAAACTGAAGGGAACTTCATAGAATTCTTTTTCCATTCAAGTAGAGGGGGGACCGTTAATTCGAGGGGAGTGCGGTGATATGCATGCATGTGTGGGTATTAATGTACATGTGTATGTATTCGCCCCTTCGCGATCACGGGGGCAAAGGTGGTCTTCTTCACACTTACAAATTATAAAATCGTGCAATTACTCAATCTACACATCAAATTTTGCTAAAACTGGCTAATTAAATCAAACATTTTTATTATTGGTAGTCTTGTTCTGATATGATATAGGTCTCTGCCAGGAAGAGCCGTATTTCTAGATATAAGAGGAATGCTAAACTCAAACATCTGACGGGCTCTCAGAGCTGGGTCAACCTTCTTTCTTTTACTCCCCAGTATATGTGAGAAATAAGGAGGAGGAAAAAGGGAACTAGGAAATAATAGAGGAAAGGGATTGTTGTCTATTTACCCAATCAGTGAGCGAGGAAGGATTCGCATATTAACCACCCCTCATCATATTCGCTTCAAGTGATTCCACTCCCACTCTTTAAGAGGACTAACACATCAGAACAAAATACACTGAATATAATAATAATAATAACTAATAATAATAAATAATATAATAATATAATAACTAACTAATAATCAATACATTAATAATTAATGTTCTACAACCTTATTATATTATACTAATATAATATTATATAAAATATACCTATCTATACTTACATAGATTATATTAATAATCATATACATACTATTAAATTCTATATATATAACTATAATACTATACTATAATATACTATACACTCACATAAATACTAATAATATAACTATATATTATACAACTAATAGTTCAAGCGAGTTGAATCTCTGTGCAATTGCCTTAGTATGGGCGTAGCATATGTCTATAAAGAGCAAAAACACTAAATAAAAGACATAATTTTTGATCTTGAGTATGCTGGAATTTAAGAAGATAAAGAGTGTTCGCTAATATATTCTCCTTACCTCTACGCTTTTATTGACACAAAAATAAAATTAAGAATAAAAATCTACTTATTTCAATGCCCCCAATTCTCTAGAGCCATCGCTTAATAATAAGTTTATGACGGATTCGTCTCAATCACCGAATGCTGCAGCGGAAACTCTACCTCTTGAATTTCTGAGTACGTTTTAACTAGGTAAAAAAAGGTTGACGCGCATGAAATCTTATTCACTGCGAAAAACACTGTTGAAAGCTTGCGGAACTTAATGACGCAAGCCCATAGCCAGAAGAGACGAAGAGAAGACGAGAAAGAAGAGAAGAGAGAGAGAGACGAATTAAAAAGTGAAGCAAGGAGACACAGACACACAGAGAATGAGAGAGAGAGGAGACGAGAGATCGACGCAGAACAACGCGAATTTCGAGGCGCGGTCCTTTCTCTCTCTCACAATTTGACTCACCATTGTTTCGTACAGCATCTCTAATCTATTTGAAAAAGCAAAATCACGAAAAAATTCGGATTATCTTTTTGTTATTATAATAGTAAATCCACCATAATCGTTCCAGTGTTTAAAGTGTCCTCATATTACTTTCCCGCTACTGATTAATACGGCATCTTTAAAGGTTTTTAATTGCTGAAAAGACAGTTGGAGGGATGACGTCGGAGGAGGAGTCAACTTAATGCTATGAAACCATTCTTTAGGAGCTGGTCCATTGAGTGCCATCAGAGTCGTGAAAAAAAATTACTGAATAGACACATCACATCATATAATAATAATACTAATGGACAAAACTGAAAAGAAAAAAAACAAAAAAATTGCCTTATGGGAAATAAGTTTGTTACCTAAAGTGCATAGTTGTAAGTCGTGGGATAATTATGGATTTCCATATCAGATTTGCAAGTAAGGGCGTTGTATTTCTAAATTATATTTTATTTACAAATAATATATACATATAATTTAAGATGGTTTATATATACTATATGTATATAACTCGGCAGTAGTATACTATAGTATACTTATATATATAGTGATAGTGATGAGTAATGAGTATAGCGGAGATTATGAGTCATTATGATATACTTTCTGCCTTCTGATGCCTCAAACATTTTCGTCGAGGTATACACCTTTATATTATATATATATATATATATTATATATTAATATATATTTATATATATATATTATAGATTATTATAAGTATCGAGTTAGTATTTGGGGGGTACCCTCTATAGAGTAGGTATATATATATATAGTATATATATGAATAAGCCTGTGCAAGCGATTTTATGCCTAATCTTCGCTCGTGTGTGTGTGTTGTGTGTGGGTGTGTGTGTGATTTATGGTGTGGGTGTGTTGAGTGTTGTGTGTGTGTGTTGTGTGTGTTGTGGTGTTGTGCTTAGGGTTAATTAAAAGAAATTTTAAAGTTTTTGGCATATTTCAGCTTTTAATACTTCTTCTAAAGAAAGCTTTGAAACTGCCTTAATGTTCTTCGTTGCTTGCGTTGAAGATGTGAATAATTTTTAGTTGAACCGATACTTTAACGCTCACTACTATAGCCACTTAACTACTACCAATAATAATAAATAATAATAATTAATGAGAATGATATAATAATATGAGATAATAACAATAATAATAATACATTAACGTCATAATTAAATAATAATAATAAATTATATTAAAAATAAATAATAAATACTCAAAAATAATAATAATAATTAGTGAATAATTAATAATTTAATAATAGTAATAATGAATAAATTAATAATTAGTAATAATTAACAAAATGAATAATAATTATATAAATAAGATACACATAGAAAAATTTAAATAAGAGCGAGTCATTTAATGAGAATAATAAGGACTAGAATAATAATTAGTAATAATAATATAATAAAATAATTAAAGTTAAATATGAAATCAAATTTAATGGTTTTGAAAGTAATAGTTATGTATAAAATTTATTATTAGGATGTTATCATATAAAAATTTATGCATAAAGAATTCAGCATTACAATAGCGTGTGTGCCGTAACAATAAAGCGACTTGACTATGTTATATTAAATGTTCTTAAAAAGGGGCATGCTGTGCGAAGGTAACTAGTTAGCCTTGTTTCCTTTTTCGGCCCAAGTAGACAGCCTTCCACTTACTAACATAACTGCGACGCGTAGAGAGCACAGTAGTCTGGGTGTGTCGTGTTTAATATAGATACTTTCGGAACTGCTGCATACCACTTCCTATTTTTCACTCGATATTATCTTGATTACATTTCAATATAATGCGATTGTTTTATTTTTTTTCTAATATTTTATATCTTTACTAAACTTGTAAATTATCTGAATATCTTTAAGGTTAATGTCAGTAGCCATCCCCTAGCTCATAAAAAAAGTTACAACAAATCGTGATGGAGATTCGTGCGCTCACAGGTCTAGGGCGAACTGTGATGATGTTGTTTTGATGTTGTGTGCATTGCTGCGCACATGTCCGAGATGAGAAGCTGCATGCTTGTTAGAGATTAGCACTGATCGCTCACGCCATAGTGCCGGAGTTTACTCTCTCTTGTTTCTCGATTGTAATGATAATGTTTTATTTTTGTATCTCAGCCTCCTACGTTTGTCTAGCTTAAAAAGCTGTCGGTTTAGTAGCTGTCCCTTCGTGAAAGGGCTTCATGTTTGTGCGCCATAGATGAGTTATTTCCTCATCTATGCTACAGGTTTATAACTATTACGTCAAATTATGTTACCTGTAGTACCACATTGTCCTCAGGATTTAATGATACTCTAAATTAATAATGTTTATATATTAAATATTATTTATAGTACTTAGGATACTCTTTATAGTAAAAAATTTAAGATACCAATATAGTATATTGTTATTAATATTTAATTAATATCATAAGTACATTTTCCCTTACTACTATTTATATAAATATATATTCATAATAAAGAGTAATATAATTCTCAATAGATAATATTTTTTTTTTTTTTTTTGTATATTATATATTATATATATATATATATTTAATAAAACCTCTATACCTAGCTCTATATGAAATAGGTTATTTTAATCATTATTAGTGTATATAAAAAATATAAAGAGCGATATAAATATTTTTTTACAGAAACCTCATAAAGTTCGACATATTATTTTATGTGTAACAGTAATATATAATATAATATATCTATGAGATGACTACCTGAGCTACTATATATTTATAACTATTTATAGATAGATGTTTAAATGTAATAGCTATAGTGAAAAGGCCAATATAAAAACTGCTATCTTCTTTTGCTTCAGATATACTCAGTCCTTTTTATATATATTCATATTTAATATGTTTACTTATTATTAACTATTATACTTATTTAATAAACATTACTATCTATAACATTATTAATTAATT
>JABUQX010086023.1:0-7500 GCA_015478945.1 Trachelipus rathkii | reverse complement strand
TATATATATAATATATAATATAAGCAAAATAGAAGTTTCGTAGCTGTCAGGACAAGTGAAGATTTTCTTCGCATGGTTTATAGGCCAGCAGTTAGCAACCTGGTCCTTTCCTTTTGCTTGTATTACTCTTGGACCAGTGTTAGAATCTTATGCGCTTAGAAGCAAGTCCTCTGGAGACCTCTGGGTGAACGAGTTTTGAAGCCTAATGAAAGAAGATGCTAGTTCTACTGAAAGGGCGAAAACCCTACCCTACCAGCCTCAACCCATTTGATAAAAAGGTTATATGTAGAATAATACTTGAAATTAATAAATCTCAAATTATGGTTAAAAAACTAAAGCTTATGAGCCCTTTAAGGGAGAGGTTTGTTCTCTTTTCTTCATAAATGAGATCTTATCGCTGAAAAGATGCTTCGCCAGCTACACTTATTGAAGGGCATGTTAAGTATTCCCTGCCGAGTTCTGCAAGATGTGAAAAACCTTTACAATTATCACGCCATCAAACCAATGGATATTTATCCTTTTTCAAGAGTTTTTGCTTTTGATAATCTTCTATCAATGACAGAGTGTCCTTTGACACCTCTGAACAAGACTCTTCATCGCTGTTAGAAGCCAAAAAGAACGTTCATGGATTCGGCAATGATATCAAACAGATAGTTAATGTGTGTCTGTTTCTGCAATCTTTTCCTTTTTATTGGCTGGTGATATTCTGGGTTTAACAGCATTTCATCACATAGGGAATACTAAATAAATTTATTAACCCTTTGTGAAACACGTGGTTTCAAGAAATTTGGTTTTGTATCTAGGATCCAGAAAAGTTACTATTGCAGATGCGTAATCGTTTTGCAGATTTTGAAATCTATTATCTATCTCCAGCATTAGTGTTTCTGTCACCTTTGAAAGTCCATTACTTTTAATAGCAGCATTTAGCACAGCTTTCATCGTTGCATCTAGAGGAATCTCGTCTGGCAAACAAGAATTTTTTGAGATAATAGTCTTAGTTACCTCTTCAAACGGTTTAAGAAGTAATACAATTACCTAAAATCGTATTATCATCACCTGTCAAGCCTTTTCACCTTTGTGTTTGTTCGAAACATTAAGGGGAAGACAGCTTCATTTATTTCTCTTATCCTCTCAAGCATGTACCAAATAATACTATTCCAACGAGTCTGAGCATCTTGCGTTACAGAAAGTTGAGGAACTTTAGTCTCATAATTCATAAATGAATACTATCCGCTATCCGCAAAAAAATTCATGCGGATGCGGGTAGAGAAAAATTATGCAGATGCGGATATCTGCTACACCTCTAGTCTGTATATTTTACCGTATAGCATTTGGAGATTAGATTCATTGGAAAAGTGGTATATTTTTTTATTCTCAAAAGCAAGCGATAAAAAATAGTTGAAACAAAAAAAAATTTTATTGTAACTTTGTAAGCACTAAGCTGAGTCAGAGTCGAAATTTTGAATTTGACTGCTGGAGTCGGAGCAGTCGGAGTCAGAAAATTTTTGTTTAAGTGGAGTCGGAGTCGGAGTCGAAAATTTTTGTTTAAGTGGAGTCGGAGTCGGAGTCGAAAATCCAAATTTGAATTTAAGGAGTCGGAGTCGGAGTCGAAAAATTTATTTTACGACTCCGCAGCCCTGTTATTAATAGACGATTTAGAATGCACAATTAGAAATTGTTCATTAAAAATTATAATTACAGGAAAGAGGATTTAAAAAAATTTATATTTTAGAAAAAATGAATATAATTTTATTTATAACTACTGATATTTTTTTTATGTTAAAACATTTGTTGCTATTGCACTTTATAATTATAAAAAAAATTTAAAGTTTTGAAATTTAAATTATATATTCAATATTTTTGCACTTAAAATAATAAATTAATTAATTTTTTTATTCTTATTAAAAAATAATGTGTTTTTTACAGGTTTGTAATTTTAAATATTAACATTTTTATTGTTACTTAAAATTTTTATATATTTTTTATTTTTAATTTCTATAATAATTATTAAAGAATTATTTTATTTTTATGGTTTGTGGAAAAAAATTACCTTTTCTGTTAGAACTTATATTATATTTGCAAAACTAAAAACCAAAAAAACAAGAAAAAAGATAAAAAATTCTTCTTCTTCTTCTTCTTCTTCTTCTTCTTCTTCTTCTTCTTCTTCTTCTTCTTCTTCTTCTTCTTCTTCTTCTTCTTCTTCTTCTTCTTATTCTTCTTCACTACTAAAGACTCCGCCAGTTTTAATCCTGTTTATTTTATCACTGTTTCATTGTATGTTCTCTTCCGTCTTCTTCTCTATCTTCTTTTCTTCTCATTATTATTAATTATTAGTTATATTATTATTATTATTGATTATATATTATTATTATTATTATTATTATTATTATTAATATTATTATTATTAGCTAAAATAATGACAATTACAATAATGATAATGGAAGTTATCTTAACTAATAAATAATAATCTAATAATAATAATAATAATAATAATAATAATAATAATATATAATAATAATAATAATAATATATAAATAAATAATAATAATAATCAATAATAATAATTAATCAATAATATATAAATTAATAATAATATAAATAAAAATTCATACATAATAAAATAATAATAATAATAAATAATAATAATAATAATAATAATAATAATAATAATAATAATAATAATAATAATAATAATAATAATAATAATAATAATAATAATAATATAATAATACAATAATAATAATATAATATAATAAACTATAATATAATAAATAATCAATAAATAATAATAAATAAATAATATAATAAAATAAATAAATAATAGAATAAAATAAATTTCAACTACCACTAATAATAATAATTAATGCTATAACGTTTCTTGCTTTTTAGGATCTAATTGCGGAAGCTTAAATATAGGGTAAGGTCAAACTCAATTTTAATTTGAGAGAAAAAACTATTGACTGCATAAATGGACGTATGATATCCTGAATAATTTCTAAAGTGTTCGACAATAAAGTAGAATAATACAAGATAAATTCAAATTTACAACATAATATAAATAGAAAAATCAACAACTGTCAAGGAGAAGAATATGGTTTTACACACATATTACTGCACAGGGAACCGGCGAAACAATAATACACGAACGAATCAAACATAACATAAGATGATGATGATGATGATGATGATTAATGATAATAATAATAAAAATAATAAGATAAATAATAAATAATAATCAATAATTAATAAATTAAATAATAAATAATACATTAAATAATCAAATCAAACAATTAGAATACATAATAATAAAAATAAAATAATAATAATATATCTTATAATAAATAAAATACATAATAAATAAATTAAAAGGGATAATAAGGCAATAAATAATAAGGATGATGTGATGATTGATGACACATGATAATGATACAATGATAATGAACTTTCTTTAAATTCATATTACACCATAATAAATGGTAGAGAATATTAATAATAATAATACTAAAGAAAAGATTAAAAATTCTTATCCTCTTTATTAAATGGTCCGTAACAATAAATAATATAATAAATAATAAATAAATAAATAATAATAATAATAACTAAAACAATAATAATAATAAAATAATAATAATAATAAATCAAATAAAAAAAATAATGAAAAGTAATATAATGATAAATAATGAATTTTATCAATACATTAGTAACTCCAATGATAGATGCCTGATATTGAATATTGAACTATGTAACCTTAAAATTACATACCTGTATTATTAAAATTAAAATTGCAGTGTTCTCCTATCTAGAATAAAAACTTACGGAAAGGAAATATTCGTTTATTGAAATGTAATATATTATTATTAAATTAATATACATTAATATCAAATAAATTAATGAAGATTTATTATTATTTTATACTATAACTTATTCATTATTTTATTCATCTAAATTATTATTAATTATATTATTTATTATATTATTTATTATTTATTCAGAGGTTGGTATCTGGCGTCCCCTTTTTTTGTAATCTTCATTTAAAATGATACTGTGAAAGGTGTACGTAATCTATTTTGTATATGTTATGCTGATAGGTTCGGATAGTTTGCTCTTACTGATGTTCATTTAGAGTTGCCCCTAGCAATTAGCAGAAAGTAACGTCCAGCATTATATTGAGTGGTTGGGTAATAAACTTTTTATTAACCCAATATATTTAAATGCATTTTTTGGCTTGTTTTTTTTTTAAATTTTAACTTTTTCTTTAGACCTCAATTACCTCTCAATTGATATTAAATGGCAGGTATGAGCATACTAGAAGGTGTAAGGTAAATTTTCAAACATATCAATTGGCTGCTAAAAATATGGACCCAAATTTTGACGAGTTTTTAGCAATGTAACTCACTTCTTCACTGCCTTCTAAAGTGGCAGTAGTGACAGTGATAAACTATACTCTTTACGCTGGCAAGTTAAAAGCTATGGAGAGAATATGGATATTTTTCACTTGCCATTTACTATTATAATTTGCCATATAACTGAGCTTGGGCAACGAGGGATAGGAGCTTCAAAAATACTATGATCTGTAGCAAAATGAATCAAAGTACCATTTAACTAAACAACCTGTTGAAGGAACAAAAGATATTTCAGTATATATTGGCTAATTCTAACAGGATGTACTTGCAAATGCTCCAATTTTAAAATGCAGAGTATTTGACCGATCATGTGTTTTTAATAAAGTTTAAAAATACTACTATTATTATCAAAAAATGTTACTTAATTATTAAAAATTATTATTATTATATTATTATTATTATTATATAATTATTGATTATTATTATTGATTATTATTATTATGAATATTATTTTTATTATTTTTATTAAAATAAATATTTTTTATAAAGTCTTTTTTACATTTACTATACTCATCATCATCAATATTATTATTAATCTATTATTATTAAAAATTAACTAAAATCGGAAATTAGTATTGGTATCGAATATTATTTCTTATATAATTATTCATTATAGATCTATTATTATTAATTATATATCTATAATATTATTATTATCATAATTATTATTATTATTAATTATTATTTTATTATATTATGATTTTTATTATTTATTAAGCAATAGTAGTATTATTTATGATTTTTATTGTGTTGTCGTTGTTGTTGCTATTGCTGTTGTTGTGTATATAGTACATGAAATATATCACAATTTTCTTAAAATATATTTAATCCACATCTATTATTATATATTAATAATTATTATTAATGTTTATATATTATTATTATTATTATTATTATATCAATTATTATTATTATATTATTTATTATTTATTAATTTTTATTATTCTAATATTTTAACTTTCATTCTTTATTTTTATTTGTATCAATCCATATTATTTATTATTATTATTATTATCATTAATTATTATTAATTATTATCATTATTATTTATATCATTAATCATATTAAAATTATAATGATCATTATTTTATTCATTAATCTATTAATTATTATTATTAGTATTATAACTAATTATACTAATTTATTATTATTAATATTTAATGTGGATTATATTATTATATTTCAATTTATTGAAATGAAATAATATTAAAATATGTTGAATTGATATATACATTCTACAATCTTTTATTTATGTAATAAAAACAATAATTTTACCACGAAAAAGCAGTAGAGACTACTCCAGTTGTATTTAGGTAGTTGTATCGTATCGGTCCAGAGAACGAAAAGGGACAAACAAGACCGTAATTAGTAATGTATAAATATAACTTAATATATTTATATTAACAGATAATTCATGTTAATATATAATTATTAGGGAAGAAGCACTAGTACATAAACTCAAAGAAATCAAAATTATACGATTTGCGACTACATAAGAGTTTCAAATGCTAAAATACTAGGTATTAAAATCGCATTAAAAGACGTGTCTGCTTAGAAGAACATATTAAGGCAATACCTAGTTACAAAGATTGGACCTGATAATAATATTGCTAAGGGCAAAGTACTACTACAAATTAAATATAATCGCTATACCCCTTTTTCATCTTCTTATAAAACAAATTTACCATATTCACTGAAACCAGCCCAGAGTGTAAAAGATAACTTAATCTTCAAGCCCAGGAACCAAAAAAAGTAAATCGAAGATTAGAATACCACCACCCTGTAAATTGCGAATTCTCAAAAACAGTTCAATTGGACATTAAAATTAAGCGCTACATGCCAATCTGTACAAACCTATCTGGTTTACAAAAAAGCAAACTCTGCAAGTCCTTAAAAACACATATACAATCTACTTACACTAGAAATGATAGAAGAACAAATCATCCATAATAACGCCTTGCAACTTCAATGCATCCTACGATAATACTTTCCGCGCTAAGACAACGAAATAAGCAGAAGGATAACACAAACAAGTAAATAAAACATAAGAAAGCCCAACACAAAGCAAGTCACTAACTGAGCAGCGTAACTTTACACTATATAAATAACCAACGAGATATTAAAGCAACACAAAATTTGATATCAACGTCTTTTGACAAAAAAACACAAATGAAAACCTACAAATTATATTATCTAAAAACCAGTTTCTACAAAGTGGGACGATTACGCCCGCCTTGTTGGCCGCTGGGGGAGCCCTAGGAGGTGGCGCGGTAAGGGCTAAAAAAAAAGCATGGGGGATGTGTTGAAGTTATTTATTAATTTTAGTTCATATTTCTTTATGTGTCTGAAATGTTATTTTATTAATTTTAGTTCATATTTCTTTATATATATGAAGTTATTTAGTAATTTTAGTTCATATTTCTTTAACAAAATATTAATACTATATATATATATTTATATATATATATATCATATATATATATATTATTATTATATAATATATATATATATTATATATAATATATATATATATATATAGTGTTAGTTATGTGAGTAGGTTATATTGGATGTATATGATATTCAGTGTATTAATCAGGGAAGCCAAGTTTTGTTCGCACAAGTCTTTTGGTAGTAGTGTATTAGTTAAGGCCTTATATTAATATGAATATTCAATGAAATCTCTTAAGGAATGTATATTTTAGAGAGTATTTACATGGGGGATCTTCATTTATGGACTGTTTGTGAACAGTGTGAGTTTTCGATCCTTATATTTATCTGGATCGCTGCTTGCGTGACGTTGTTATTTGTAAGACTAAATAAAATTAATGAATTTTTGTAAATTTTATATTAATATTGTTAAAAATGAGAGGTATGTATATAGATGTTAATGTATGATTATTGATTTATATTATTTAAAAAAGGGTGTGTGGAAGGAATGTTAAGGTGTGGGATCGAAGTTATAGTCCTTTTATGTATGTTAAAATTTAGGAAGATCTTTTATGCATAGTGAATTCGTATGAGTTTGCTGTTTGGTGGTGAGCGGGTATAAGTACCTGTAGTGATGGGGCGCATATCATGATGTTGATGTTTATCTCTC